>VACF01002375.1:13056-117748 GCA_006891605.1 Pleurozium schreberi | reverse complement strand
ATTCCAGGTTCTCCTTCAGTTCCTTTTGCATCCCCGTTTTCAAAAAATTCTCTTCTCTTTCACATGACTGATGAGGTTTTGGGTCTGATTGATTTCCAGCTCTTGCGAAACTGAAATTTTGTGGCTTCGTTTTTCGGGCAATTGAGTCACTGTTCAAGTACGCTGTTTGTTCGCCTCCCAAAACCTTCACGACTCCTTTACACTCGCGGAATGCAGAAGCCTTTGAGTTTCAAGAGCCCCGTTGGGTTTGGTTGGCTTTTCGAAGTTTCGAGATCTGCGAGGGAACACTTTGTGTGTACGTGTGTGTGTACGTGTGGTCGCTCTTGGGCATTTCTGGACATTTTGGATCATTTGGCCATTTTGATTCTGTTCTTTGCAAGAGGCGCTCTTACAAGTTCTAGCTTAGAGCACCCAGATCTCTTTCATGTCACCCAAATTGCACTTCATAATGTGGAGATTTTGAGCATTGTGACAATCAGTAGTGACATTGTGCATGTAACAGTGAGATTAGAGTGATTTTTGAACTGGTTCAGTTAGGGCGAAAGTCCATGCTTGCACCTGACTCCCGAGGTAGGAGTGCATAACCTAATCGTGATGCTAATCTAATAATTGCACCACCAGTTTTTGTAATCAAAATGAAAAAAAGCCCTTGAATGGGCTACCATGACGATAGCAACCCTTACAATTTCAGATAATTGAGCACTGTAATTACCCCTCACAAACCTCGGCTAACATCAGACTGCCCCTTCCTAACCCACCAGCAGCAGATTCCAATCTAGTTAGTTTCCGCTACATAAAAACCGCCACTCGAAGTCTGCATCCCAGGGTTTGGTGAGCGAACACAGCATGTGTCCTTAGAGAAGGTGACATTAAAAAGCTATGCGTGTGTTGCAGGTGGTCTCACACTAAGGGTGCAGGGTTTAGGGTTTTAGGATTATGGCGGTCTGCTTCAATCCGGACCTGCAAAGCCTGCAGCAATTCCTACAAAGGTGGCCCCCCTCCAGCACCTCCAATGCCCGCGTGTCGTGGATCTACGTCCAAAACGCTGCTGCAGGGGATGCATCAGCAGAGGGGTCATCCGTGTTGCTGGTTGACGCCTGGAGGAGCCTGTGCGTGAGAAAGAACGACACTGTGTCTTTCTCGGATCTCGATGCGTTGGCTGTAGAGTTTAACATCGTCTGTGGCAAGTGGCTCATCTTTCCCACTTCCGCCACAGTGGATTCGGACTGGGCTAAGGTTGCTTTCCTCCACCATTACCTGCTACCTTCTTTCTAAGGTATGTGCATATGTAGTGGTCACTAATTACAACTGAGCATAGTTGTTGTCATTGAACATGCATTGTATCTTATTGGCAACTGAAAGAGGATTACAATGCACTTTAGCATGCATTATTTGGACACTGTATGAGCAAGTTATGAATTTTCAAAGTTGATTGTCTCTAGGTGTACCAGAAACCAACACTGGGCTCTCGTTGATTCTCGTGTTTTCATGGTGTACATCTTGAGGAATCAATACCTAAATTTTTAGGTTTTTGTGATCCTTATTGGTCTGAGAGGTGTCGCACTTTGGGCAGTGTTATGGGTGTAAATGCTTATTCCGCACCTATGTGGTACCAAAGTAGTATGCAGTGATTTTGACTTTCTTGTAATGAACTCTGTATTTGTATCAATCTTAAGACTACCATTGAGGAAAGTGAAACTTCGGGAGGATGGTTAGTCAAGTGGTTGGTTTGGGAGGTTAGGATTTAAGTTATTTGCAGGAAGGAGTTCCAATGTTCTTCAGGGAAAGACACATTAATACAAGGTGTTTGAATTAGCATCGAAGCTAGGAATTAGTGTAGCCTTTACCAAGTTGTGAATAGGATAACCGACGATATCTTGCATGCACTAGATAACCGAACGCTTAACCCTAAACCTTAAACCTTAAACCCTGAACTCTTTGTTGCTTGTGATTGTAGATGTTGAATTTCATTATTTGGTCGATTGAAGGGTGACTCACAAGTTGTTTACGCCATATAACCGTAACGAATTCCGAAAGTGACACCTCTTGTGGGCATGCTGGACGCTCCATTATGTTGATACAGTGTGGATGTCCTAAATTGGATGTGATGGTATACAATTTTGTAGGCAGATGAATGAGTTAAACGTAGCTACACCTAATTGCATCTGTCTGCAATTTTTGTATTAAAGTGTTCAGATCCTATTCATGAAATCTTAGGGTTGATTCTGGGTACACCTCTTTTAGGACTTCGGAAATTCATAGTTTATTTAGACAATGTAAAAAAAATGCATGTTTAGAGAATTTGGAATCTCCTTTTGACTCTCAAGACACCCGACAGTACTTAGATAGTTTGAAAACAGAAACCTTGCTCAAGTGCTTATTCAGACTCTTTTAGGCAGAGCTGCATACTGCAGAAGCTTCTAGTCACGTTCGTTATAAATGTCGTTTTTGGGCTCATTTTTTGGAACCTGAAATGTGAACTGGTGGTAGTTTTCAAATGCTCACTTACTTCCCTTGGATGCACATGGTGCARGTGGCGGAAGGCGTCACAAGTGGTCTCCTTGGGATCGMAGCCAASGTATCCMCCAAARATCCTGGMMACKACRACCACGTGATCTGTGTGTWTACGAAGAATTACTTGGACATGGACRATGTGAAGAGGGTGAGGGAAGGGCTGAGACGTGTCGGTTTTACGAAGAAGCTGCATTACAAGCCAGATGYGTTCACTYACTGTGACGTCTATGCCAARAATAAGTGGGGAATTCSTGCATCCCGTTACAGCGAATGGTAAGGACAACTTTTCTTGAATGTCAGCTTTACATGGTAGGGAGATAGAAATTTTCTCACATTGTGTTATAGTTTCCATAATGTTTTTTGGTTTATTAATGTAGGATGATAAGATGTTGTAAGAAAACAACGCAAAACAGATTGAATTCGTGTTTAGTACATTTGTTTGCTAGGCATGAGGTTACAAATTTCATCTTTGATAAGGGAAATTCCACAGTTGCAATTTTTATTGAATCAAATTAGTGATGAAACCCACCAGGACCTGTGGTAGTACTAATAATTGGGGTGTATCTCATCACCACCAAGTTGTTTAAGGTGGTGGCTTGTTAGCATGTTTCTAAATTAATCTTTCTGAAACCTTGAGAGTTGCCATTGCTGTTGATTGCCACTTGCTGGGGTACATATGTGTGCAGAGCTGCCCTGATGATGCACAGCTCTTGCATTTGAACTTGAACACTCAAACTGCACCGGACGACTGAATGGAAGTTCGGAGTACGTGGGTCAAAGTTTTGTTACACGAATATGTTAGTACTATTCGTCACGGGGTTTGCAGTTCTATTCGTAAATGAAGGGAATATTTCACAAATATAAACTACTAAAAATAGTAACTTGGTTAGGTTTTATTTAACTTTAAAGTATCGTCAACACCAGAATTTGGTGCCTCGGACATTTAGGGGATAAGTGAGGATTGAGGGTTTGATGTGTTCGATGTTGGTATTTTGTGTTTTTGAGATTGATTGCTGTGCCGATGTGGAGAATGTAATTGCACTGCACATGTTCATGCAATTATTGTGGATTACAAACACATGAGTTCTAAATGTTCCTAGTGGGAAAATATTTTAGAAGATATTTCAAACGACACCAATTGTGTATAATTGGCAGTTCGGTCGAATTCAGGGTGCCCAAAAGTATGAATGCTGGTATCTAGAATGAATTGGTATAGAGTCCTAATTTGAATTCATCTTCTAAGATAATTAATTACAGGACATCACGTAGCAGCGTGTCAAGGGCACAGCTGAATAATTTGAGCAGGTTCCTGTGAGGGGTGAATTCAGCTCAGTTCCTTTGTGTGGTACTTGACGCACTGGGGAACGGGAGGGTGTTACCGGGGAGGGTATAAGATTTCAGTATGTAACTATAGCCCCCCAAACTTCCTAGAAATAGAAAGTTTGGGGGGTATAGTTACATACTGAAATTAAATACCCTCCCCTGTATCACCCTCCCGGTCTCCCTGTGACGGGGGCAGTTAGATTCGTGCAATAAACAATAAAAAATCCGCTTAGCTAGCTAGACTACCTAAGCTGGTAGGAGGTCCATTGCCATGGATGTGTACTAGTAAATAAACGTTCACTTGAATAAAAATGGTGCACACAATATCTACTGAGGCTATATTATTTAGCTACAGTAGCCTACATCGATCTGAAGTCATCAAGATAACACACATACATTGATCATCCAGAAGTAGTGAACATTTACCGATTGGAGAAAATATCAATTGTTGACTCGCTTCTAACGTTAAAGCAGAGATTCCAGCGACATTATTAGGCCCCAAATGTACAGTGAGTGCTAAAATGATCTCTTACAGTAATTTTATAGAAATGTTGAATCTTGTGTTCCACCTGCTTGTCTTTGGGCACTGGCCCAGGGGTGACTTGCATTTTTCCCTGAAGCAATGGAGTTGCTACTCTTGTTCAAAATAAAGTAAAGCACTTGTTCGAGGTAGCGGGTCAAATGAATTGATTAGAGCTTAAATTTCTCTTTGAAATTACGAGTGCTTATAAAATTCCGTAATTGCAAAAGTTATTTGGGTAACTTAAGGATTTGTGGGAGATGACCGCTTAGTATATAGCAAAGTTTTTTAGCAATGTTTTGGAACGTGGATTGCTTGAGCAACACTTTTTACAAGTACGCAATTTTCGGACATGCATACTTCAGGCTTCAGCAAACATTTACCAAAACGTTGTTCACTTAGACAACGTTTATTAGACTTCAGAATCAAGTTTAGTGTCATCATAAACGTTGTAGGGGTGAATTCTAGCATTCATTCTCAGGATGATCCAATTATATGACTGTAATCATCATCAAAGATTTCCCTGGCCCGAGCTGTTGTCCATGCAGGCATTTGATTTGCGATACCTATTTGAATTAGGTTACAGGCTTAATTAGGCCACTTTCACAACATTCACAGTCGAAGTTAAAAAAAGAAATAGCACTGAAAGTGCACAATGTTCCTCCATCGATCAACCAATACTCAAATCAATCATCTACACTCGCCATTTTATCAAAGATGAGCTGAAAAAAATTACTAAATCTTCTACTGAAAGGCCTGCCATGTCATGCCAGAATATACCCGATCCTTGGACTAAATATCAAAATCCACTAGTCCACTAGATTTGCCGGTATAAGAATCAATTCACCAGGTTCCGGGGCACTGGTGTCATCGGCTGTAAGCGTCTGTTGCACCTTGAAATGCAACTTCCAGCCTGCTTTCTGGTAACTCAATTTACTGCACACTTTACTGCAGCAATCGTACTACGTGAGCTCTACAGTACATCAATCGTTGAATGAATAATTAAACCTCCTCGGATATATATGGCAGGTTCTGACTTTGATCATACGAAAGATGAAAATAATCGGTAACGAAGGAGAAGCACTGACAGAAGCGGGTCTATGCATGAATCCTAATGCTAAATTATATGAGAAACTTTTGGTTTTTCCAGTCGTGAGGGCCGGGAAGCAAACTAAGATAGTATCTCCCTATAATCCTATGAACCGCATGCCCAGTCCTCCTCGTTTTCAGACCTCGTTTTCACAACGTCACAACTTTGGCGAGTGGAACTGATACACGCCATGTAACGAATATATATATTGTGACCACCTTAAACATGCATCTCTGCTTCATACGACTGTTGGAAATAATCGGTAAGGTAGACTGCTGTTAAAGCGCCCATGCTCTAAAAGCGATCATGATGGAGAGGTACATTTTGCTTTCTTCAGTCGCTTTTACTGACCACTGCATTACAACTTCAAAAATTTGTAACTAATTATAACTTCAAAAATTTGTAACTAATTATAACTTCAAAAATTTGTAACTAATTATAACTTCAAAAATTTGTAGCTTGATTGTACGTACGTTGTCTGACTAGCTCCTGAGTTTTGCAGTGAGCTTTTCCTCTCATTTGTAATCTAACAAAACGTACAAAAACGTCGTTACTTAACAGCTCTGTGCATGCTTCTTCCATTGCAGCGTGATAGGTGCAGAAGCTAAGAACGGCGACCGATGGAGGCCTGAACTTGAGTGTCACGAGTGTGGATCGCGTACAGTCACATATTCGAAATTGGTAACCCCTTTGGCCCTTTCTCACCAGTCGCTAGCTGTCTGCAGTGTAGATCCTAGGTACTACGTACTTTAATACCTATTATACAATCGTACGTACGTCAGGAAATAAAATGTTATTCTTTATAATGTTAAACAAAATGTTATATAAAATATATAAAATGTTATTTGTCTTCAAATGTTGCGAGTATAAGAAACGCCGGCATCGATCAACAAGAACACTGAGCTCGGAGGTTATGCCGACGACTCGCTTTTGCGGGTAGGTTTTCTGTTGCCTTGTCGATCGATTGCCATGATCAATACGTTGTAGACTGAGAGTGCGTGAGAGAGAGAGAGAATTGCAGCAGCTCCATCTGACGCCGTTTTCATGGTAGGGGACTGATACAAGTATGCAGTAGGTCTTGCAAGCAATTAATTTTTAACTCAGCATGCATCTCCAAGGACAGCCAGTGTCGCACGCACATCCTAATGAGTGAAGTGGAGTTTCAATTTGATCCGAGTTCTCACATCAGATCTGACATCAGATCAGATTGATATCTCGTAGCGCAGGCTGGGGACGTGTGTGCAACCCTGGCTAACTTTGGGGTGTTATCTATAAGCCAGCTAGTGGCGAGGTAGTGGCAGATGGATGTCTTCTGATCGAGGCCGTGCAAATTCAAGCTCAGTTTAATTCAAGGTTTAGTCAGTGTCGCTTGCACACACCCTGCAACGTTACCACAAGCTCTCTGCTCACAGGTTCTAAGGGGGCGTGCACACGACGCTGGCTARAACTTGAAGTGCGAGCTGCAAGCCATCTAAAGACGCATGAGGTACTGACCAAGGGTTAAGTATTAGTGGTTTAGCCTTGAGCGGAGGCGTTTAAAGACTCATGGTTGAGYTTCAGGAGTCGATCGATCTTGATTAATGGAGAGAACGTAGTACTTAAGCATGCATGTCTAGTTGAAGAACTCGTTGACAGGAAAGTGGAGCGAGGGCTCCCTGAAAGCTTCTCGTTGCTGCTRGTTTGTTCTCTTTGGTTAACATGTTTCTGTCTTTTCGTAATGCTTCTGTTCTGAGAGTGATCTGGTGCCTAGGTTGCTTGCTGACTCACAGTGCATTTCCCGCTTCATAGTATGTTACCTGGCTTCCGCTTGCTAGCACTGCACTGTATGAATTAGTTCCTGAATATCACCAGGAGTCGTGATTTGAATTTCCAAAGGCAGTTACAAACAATTTCTAATAGCACATGCCCCTCCAAATTGCAAGCTTTTACTCGTTGTTTGCATGAAATCTTAGTTTGTTTTAAGAAGACCGGTCGTCCTTCCTGAGTTTTCGGTTCACCGATTTTCTTTTAGTGTTCATGAAGAATGCTTTTCTGCCTTCCATTTGAGGTTTTTGCCCAAACTTTGTGCTGAATAAATTGATCACTCCTGGGTGTCAGACAGAAAATTGTTTCATTTATTTTCGTCCAATACGTGCCTGGTGTCAGAGAATTTTGACACTGAATTGTGGTACGTCCAGCTAGTCGTCGCCAATTCGCTATTTGAAAATCTCCAGATTGCTGCCGTGAGGAACAGCTTGAAATAAAAGGTTACCGATCCTCCAAGTTTCGACTCAATCTACATGCCATTGGATCATCACGTTGGAGCATAAATTTGCTGTGGGAATAATAGCTAGCTAGTACGTCACCACGTCTGTAATGTCGAAGGTTGTTAAAATATATATGACATTGGCATGATTAGAAACTACGTAAGCAAGGGCGTATCCTTGTTTTGTTAGTGGCGAATGTGCAGAAAACCAAGTTAACATCTACCGCACAGGAATTAGTTCAAACGCATTCTTAATTGTAAGTGTTTGGAAGCACCAATTTGTGAAAATGGCAAATTTCAGTGAACTTCGCTTACTAGTTTCAGTGTCCCATCTGAATCCTGGCCGGGATCGGTCCTCTACCGATCCTAGTTTCAAAAATTCGATCTTTGCACTTGAAAATTCTGATAATCATCTCTCTAGCTGGACACAGTTTTGTCGCTCTGAAAGACACCATTTTTTTTTATTATGACCATTTGGGATCTAATTATGTTCTAGTTTAGAATTGCATTGGAGTACAGAAACCCACCATAGCCAAAAATCGGTGTCTCAGGTGACATAGCTAGCTCAGTCGTTTCATAGTTGCTAATCTAGAGAAGAAATTCTCACACTTACACACGTTGCCCGCCCCCAAGGSATCCACATGCTTCGCTTCTAATTGACACCCACTTGTGTGAACTAGCTTTACTGACTTACAAAGCATGAACCCCCTTTTTTCCCTCTCCTCCTTGTTGTCACYTTGRCACCCAGCTTGACAAAGATCCATTTAATTTTTTTCTGGATAGTACTTCAGTAAATTTCCGTCTCTTGACGCTGTTTGATTATCATATATGTACTCATAGTTACACTGTATATTACCGCTCATCTTATCTGTTAAGAAATTTAGCCTTGTACATGCCATACCTTACATTCTTAAGCGGGGTGCCGGGGTATTGGAACTCTTCAGGAATCAACTGTACGTGATACCCTGATTTTGGGGAATTCATGATGCTTATTCTCACGTTCTTTGTACTATGATATACACAAACAAAGATATTTTTGAGTTGTTAAAAAAGGATCTGGTGTCCCCCAAAAAAATTCTGATACATGTGCCACTAATTTTCTTGAAACAGTAAGTACGACCTTAAACAAACTCTACAATTCAATGCGATCTCTTCCTCTGGGAGGCAACTGCATCATTGATTTTGTCAATAATATTAATTGTTGTGCTGCCATCAATCTCCATTTTCCAATACTATTGATGGACATCAAACAACTGGATATAACTTATGTAAAGACTTTTGTCAATGTTGAGAGAGAGAGTGAGAGAATCCATTCAATCTAGGAGAATAATAGCCTATGGAAAAAGAGTCAAAAAAAATTTGAGCTGCCAATACGACACGTTGAAAATGTTCGAAATGTTAGATTTTATTGCACAATTGAAATCTTTCAATATAGATATTGAAGAAAATAAGAAATTATGTCAGTTTGTTGTAGACTGTCTTGTAGTAAACGATAGACAATTGAGTGATTTCAATTGGTGAGGTGTGAGACCAATTTTTTCAATGGTAAGTTACCACCAAAGTCTGGTCGCTATGAATTTGACTTAATACTTCGGTGGAGTGACCTTTACTCGAAACCAAACTGACGACTGAAATAACAGAGGGTACCAGTTTTTATGTAAGCTATCACGACACAGAATGATTCTGACATGGCATAATTTTGGAGTTAGCTATCATGGTATAGTATTAGGCTACTTCTGGCATAAATAACTTAGTCGAGAGGATGCACCACTGCACTATGAAATGCCCTTGGATTTACAGACAGCTTTTGTTTTCAAAAATTGCTCCAAAATTTATATGTACTGACGCAAATATTCCAAAGTCGTTATCAAAACTCACTCTTCTCAGTCCACTGCAGATGCTAAAGTGGGAAAAAAGAAGAAGGAATAAAAATTAATTCATTGATTAATCTCAATGACCTTCATTTGATTTTCATGGCCATGTGCAACTTGGAGCTACACTGCCACAATTATTTAGCGTCAAGGTGAGTGTTGAGTTTCGACGTTACTTGCAAGTTTTAAGTACACAGATTCATCCAATATATACTTACCGGTATTTGATTGCAAATATGAGTTTTGAGTTTGTGTTTCAAAAATTTTGTGGATGTATTTTAAATTGAAAAAAATGAGAACTTGAATGCTCAACCTATTATATACCAACCGCCTGTTATAATCATTACATTTCTTAACACAAAGCATAGTTTCAAAATTTTCTGTAGCAAGAGTTAAAACTCTCAGAAATGAAATACAAATGAAGTAGGATTTAGAGAAAGTTGCACAAGATAGGTCCGTGGATTTGTCAAGTAACCTACATCAAGTTTCGTGATACTTTCACTTCTAAGAGAGTAGATAGAAACTATATTTTAGAAGTAGCTTTCACTTGTTGTCAAACTAAAAGCAACGCAAAATTTTATGTCTACAACTACAACTTTCTTTTGGGAAAATTAGAACTTGTTCCCCCCCGGTTCCCCCTCCATTTTTCAAGAGTTTGTCCCAAAGATTATAGTTACCCATATCAACAATTCTAAAACTCTTTTCTTAACTATTACAAACTTTAATGTAGGATTCAGCTCCAAGCATTTTTTCTCAATGGCCTTTTATGCAAAGTTTAGGTGCATGGAAGTTAGCACTAAGTACCAAAGATCATAAATTTCTATGAAATAACACCCACAAATATGGGTCATTGCAAGAAACACCGGTCCTATTCTCCATCACAAATAGTGTTGCTCTCTTGTAATCTTCAATAACTTTTGAAGCTTAAATCCCATAAACTTGAAATTTTTATTGGAGATGCCTAACTTGATGATAATCATATCTATTATTTTTCAAAAAATTTAAAAAATAAATTTATATTTAAAAATCATTTTTGCAAATTTGACACACTTTGAGGTTTAGAGGTTTTCATTACGTTGTGAGTCACTAAATTTAATGATTTGAAGTTGAACTTTTCATGGTCTATTAACATAGTAGAAAAGCATAAATCTACCAAAGGGAATCTAAAAATTTATTATTTAATGTCCTCCACATGAGGGTAGTTGCAAGAAACACCTGTCGTTTTTGGGTCAAAATGGCCTTAGTACTCAAGTACTGTGACTTTTGGAATAAAATTTTCAAAAATGAAATAAAATATGAATAATTTGTAAAGCATTCAAAAAATTACATGTGTGAAAATTCAAACCTAGGAAAATTTATTTCCAAAAGTTATGCACACTCAAAGAGTGATGGAAGGATTGGTCATCTTATTGCAATTAATCCTACGCCTCGTCAGGGTTAAATTACCGAATACTGAACTTTGTTCACCTTGAATCTTCTCCATTTGCTTCTTGGGGCAATTCGGCTAAAGAGTGTACTCAGTCCAGGTAGCTCGCTCATAGAGTTTTTAGCGTCAGAGATTTTTCTGTCCTTTTCTTTTTTAATGTCAAATTTCAATTCAGATTATGGCAGAAATATGGTATAGGTACCGACTTTGTATCCAGACTTTGCATTAAGCCTCATTCATACAGCTCAATTTCTGGACATAGAAAACTCGCGAATTCACTTGCCGATCTTAGAAGACGGCCTGATCTTAAGGTGCACAGGGAAAGCCCATGTAGTAAAGTACTGAGCCCAGTCTTGTGGCTTTCAGCTGTTTCGTAGTGGTTTTCAGTATAAGAATGGAGTTTTCTTGCTCCCTTTTTCGAGAGGGTTCCGTTTTACTAAAGTATGTATTATTTTGATATTGTATGATTAAGTTATGAACTGTTGAACGATGAAGTAGCAGTATCCAAATCATGAGCCTATGCCACCCTTGAACCATGGCTATTAGATCTACAATGTATCTCATGGAAGCATCTCTGACAGTGATTGAATCTAGAAATATCTCATTCTTCCATGTTTGAATGGGTGACTTTTCAACTCTCTGGAGAGGGACGTAACGCAATGGTTTCCTTGCATTATCATAATCTGGTTTTAACCTAGTTACGTTGCAAGTCTTTTAGTGCAATATATGTAATTTGCCGACAAGCTGCCCCTGTAGAAATGTGTAATTGCTGTTGGAGACGCCAGCATGTTATATGATTCTAGGTTTCAATGTGCCCTTGCATGACCAAGCGAATAAGGTTGCTAATTGAAATGTTGTCAAAGTTATTTCGAACAAGTTAGTTTATTTTTCTTTATTGGCACGTATCCTTCCTGATCAATGTATCTGCGCTGTCGATTACAGTTCCAAGAATCGACTACCAGACGATCTACCAGATGAAACTCGGCTAATCCTCTTTGCGCTCTACAAGCAGGCAACATTGGGACCGTGCACATTGAAGAAGCCATGGGGTTGGAACGTGATCGAGCATGCAAAATGGACAAGTTGGACACATCTGAGAAACATGAACTCTTTGGAAGCGATGAGGCTCTTCGTCCGGACACTGGAAGAAGTAGACCCAAACTGGTGTTCGAAGTCACAATCTCAAAATGTGGAGATTGTAGAAGACAGAGCTGCAGTTGAGTCTGCTTCGAAGGAGCTCACCAAGCTGTTGCTAGAGAAGGACGTGCCTTCTGCACCAAAAGTGGTGGATCCAGTTACTACTAATGGGAAGCACTCCGAAGAGGACGAACTGACATTTGAGGAGAAATTAGACTTGACGGACAGTGAGACACCGAAAATGGCTGAGATGCAGCAAAAGGTAGTTGCTGAAGGTGTGGAGGCAATCACAACTTTCCATAAGTGGGTACCAGTAACGGTGACGGGTCGAAAGCCACTTGCACGTTATCAGCACGCAGCGGCGATAGTGGAAGGCAAGCTTTATGTGATTGGGGGGAACCACAACGGCCGCTACTTGAACGATGTGCAGATTCTTGATTTGAAGAAGCTTAGCTGGTCAAAGGTGGACACTAAAGTGTCACAGTCTCCACTCTCTGCGCAGCGAGAGTCTCTACAGCCCTGGTTCCCTCCCTGTGCTGGACACAGACTTATTAGGTGGGGACGCCAGCTGCTTGCAGTGGCAGGCCACTCAAAAGATRATGCTGAGACTGTCACTGTCCATGCTTTTGATACTCACTCCTTGGCCTGGACCAAGATGGACGTTTTTGGGCAAGCACCTGTTGCTCGTGGAGGTCAGTCGGTGACATTGATTGGGTCCCAGTTGTTCATGTTTGGAGGGGAAGACTCGAAGCGAAAGGTGTTGAATGATCTGCATGTTCTGGACTTGGAGACAATGACTTGGGAAACCCCGGCTGCGTCTGGAGTCTGGCCATCTCCTCGGTCAGATCATGTGGCAACGGCGTATTGTGAAAAGTATATCTTCTTTTTTGGAGGTGGCTCWCACTCCGATTGTTACAACGATCTGCATGTGCTAGATCTGGAAAGTATGGAGTGGTCACCAGTGGAAACGCAAGGGATCATACCGAGGCCGAGGGCAGGGCACTCTGGTGTTACAGTTGGTGACAGCTGGTTTGTGATCGGAGGTGGAGATAATACAGGGGCGATCTCGGAGACTTTGGTCCTGAGCATGACCACTTTGTCCTGGTCCATTGAAGCTACTGTGGAAGTTCTCACTCCCGTTGCCAGTGAGGGCCTGAGCGTTGTGGTTTCAGGCGACACGCTACTGGCGTTTGGTGGATACAATGGCTATTTTACAAATGAAGTTCATGCATATAAGCTGGGACTACCACAGTTACCTCAAGTAGCAAACCTGAAGCCTGTAGCGGTGGAGACCGAGACAGCACTCAATGGTGGAGATACTTCTTCTGTGGAGATTGTTCAGGAGGAGGATTCAGATTCGTCACCTGAAGAACTGAAATCGGTCGTGGAATTGGATTCACCAGCAACGTCAGTGACATCAAGGAGAGCGAGTTCTTCAAATGATGAAGTGGAGCAAGTGCGCGTGACAGCTGCGGCTGCACAAGCTGAGGTGGAGAAACTCAAGGTGGAAAATGCTGCAGCTCTTTCTTCTTTAGCCGATGTGGAACAGGAGCTCCTGTCGGTTCGCAGTCAGCTGCAAGGCGAGCAGACTAGGTCTTTCCAGCTTGAAGTGGAGATTGCCGAGTTGAGACAGAAACTGAGTTCTATGGAGGCTCTACAGAAGGAGGTCGAGCTGTTGCAGCGACAGAAAGCTGCTGCTGAAAAAGCAGCTAGTGAAGTTGCACAAAAAGAAAGTACTGGGGTTTGGGGCTGGCTTGCAGGCACGCCTCCTGCTCCCAGATACGATTAGTCGCAACTGGCGGGYTGCACACTTGGAAGGCGTTAAGAGGTACCATCCACTGCCCTGTCTTAGCAGCAGATGACTCTTTAGCTCCTTTTGATAGGGTTTGGTATATACTCGGAGCTTCAGGCTTTTGGCACGAGCAACTGAGTTGCTCCATTTATGGCGGTTTGTGAAGCAGCCAACCAAAACGAAGGGATACTGTTATTTTTGCTTAGTTTGGCAGATTACCTTCTGAGATTAGGTTAGGGATTTCGTTTTGTAGGATATTGGATGACATATTGTGGAATGTTATATGGCACTTGAATTAGAGTTGCTTTGCTGCCATTACTGGTCGTGACGATCGATTGGAGATTCACATCGTAGGACAAATTTGACTACTGGGCTCAATAATGAAAAGTTTTTACTCACCGCATCTTGAGAGAGAACATTGGCGACRCTCGGAATTGCAAATATCCCTAAATCGCTATTGCATCTTGAGGATCTGTTGTTTTAGAAGCCGATCTATGTTATGTTGATACAGTTAGTCCCCATAGCAATGACTTGTCTTCTGCTTCTCATGTATCGGCTGATGAAGCTTGTTAAACTTTTATCACTGGGCCATAAAACTTTGACCAAGTCTTGCTTTACCAATAAGCTAAACAATAAGTCCAATCAAGTGTATGGATGYATGAGTCGTTGGCAACAAATCTACAAATCTAATTACAGGAGATGGGACGAAGTCCTTAAGGGTTTTTAGCATCCTTTGCCATAATCATAATGCTTATGCTAATSATTTGATAGAATTCTTCTTGTGAGAATTTTAGAGGTGCAAGTAATATGTTGCAAGGAAGGATGAAGGTATGTTTGCACTTGGYATAATTGGTGATGTCAACAAAACAAATGCAATCCAAAAGTTTCACTCGAATTCATTTTGAATGCCTACCAATCTTAATATTGAACAAAAAGATATCTTTGAGAAAAAAAAAGGTCCACAAGACCAAGACTATTATTGAAGTTAGTAAAACAAGTGAAGAAGTCAAATTGCCAAGTGGAAGACATGTTGATATTGTCTTCCATATACTGGCAAAGTGAAGGTTCAAGACTATTACTAAAGTCATTAAAACAAGTGAAGGGGTTCAATTGCCTAGTTTTCAATAAAGTCAATAGAACAASTGAAGGAGTCAAATTGCCTAGTTTTTAATGAACTTTGAAGTGAGCATTACATGTAAAGGAGTCATTACCTTGGTTTTTTTGTTTTTCTTTAAACAAATGAATAAAATTTCAATGCAAAGGGATTATTACCTCGTTTTCAATGGATTCTCAAGCATGCTTATATTCAAAATGTTTTGTTGTTAGTTGTTTAATAGTCCCACGGATTGCCTACATCCAAATTGGACATAAGGTGAAAACACCCATAACCATCCCTATATCCATTCATATACCTTAGACTTCCACTAAATGAGTCCTTGGATTTCATTTAGAAGCATCATTAAATTGTTCCCTTTCTTAACGGCAATTAGATCATTATTGATTAGTTTGTTAGATTTTGGTTTCAAGTCCAACTATATGATGGTTTCAATGATCTAGGAAGCTTCTCCTTTGAAAATTCATAGAAATTATATGCCATATCCAAAATTTCTAAATAATATTGAAAATTCATTATTTTCAATTGCTAGTACTACAAAAATGTGCTTCCAACTATGACGGATTGCTTATATTGACGGTTTTGGGTGTTTCTACCATATGACATACCGATAGTTCATGTTGGAGTCCAATTTTGAAGTGAATTGCAACTTTCTGTACTGAATACAACCGTACAACAATAAAGGTTGCAAAATGAAGGTGACCATCGATTACATGTTAAAGTCAATTATCAAGTTTGACCTAGTTCAACATATACTACAGAGTACTAATTAAGAGCATCTCCAACAATGTGCTTCAAAAATGGACGAGCCAAATGAATGTGTAAATGGAGTGTGTCGAGAGCAAGGAAGGGCCGTGCTTGTTGTTGTTCTCCTACTAACAACCTCCAAACAAGAGCAAGCATTTTAAAAACTCTTGCTGCAAGGCACAGCATTAATGATATTCCAAAATCCAACAAACCTGAAGATTTGGAATTGGTCACAACATCGAAAGTGGGAAGTTCAAGGCTCACATTTCAAAGTTTGAGGTGCAAAATTCATCTTCTTGTCACTAACGCATGACAAGTCCATATTAGAAGTTGAAGTATGGGGACAAATTTTTCAAGTGGCATGAATTCACAGACCACATAGGTTGCAAAGTGCTGTTTGCACTCATGTGGAGGACATAAAACAATAAATTCTTAGATTCCCTTAGGTAGGTCTATGCTTTTCTACTATGTTAATAGACTATGGAAATTTCATCTCTAAATCATTAAATTTGGGGACTCCTAACATAGTGAAAACCTCTAAACCTCAAAGTGTGACAAATTAGCAAAAATGATTTTTAAATGTAAATTTAATTTTTAATTTTTTGAAAAATAAAAGATATAATTATCATTAAGTTAGGCATCTCCAATAAAAATTTCAAGTTTATGGGGTTTATGCTTAAAAAGTTATTGAAGATTATAAGAGAGCCACAATATTTATAACGGAGAATAGGACCGGTGTTTCTTGCAATGACACTCTACACTTTTATTGGCAAGCTTGGTTATTGTATTAAAAACAAAGGAGGGGATCGCTTTGATAGTGTGCAACAGAATGTGACTTCCGAGCAAATTGAGGAAGGTATAGAGGAGTATGTCAAACATGATACTCTTTTTGTCCAAAACCAAATAATTCTTATTCATAAGAATCTCATTGAGAGGGCATCTACTTTCTGCAGATTCAAACTGAAGAAGAAATTAGGCAGCACTCTTCTGAGCGAATTATTTCCTATATTACAATCCGGGCAATACATCCCTTCAGCTTCTTGGGTTCTTTCTGTACAGTAAGGTGGCATGGAATACATTAGAGCCACAGTACTTTGAAAATGTATGATACAGTCGGATACAATGACCATGGGTGATGTCACTCAAATCTTCTTTGAGCATACAAACCTTGGATCTCGTCTTGCTTACTTAGGACGGCAATACCTTGCTATAGAGTTAGATGAGGCTCGTGAAGGTACACTTCAAACCCATATTCTTCATTTCCATGTACTCTTTGTTTTTATTTGTCTTCGATTTTCTTCACTTCTCTTACATGTTTTTTTTGTTCACAAATATTGTTCTTGGAGACAGTGGACGGCGTCTTGATGATGTCATTGTGGTTGAAGACACTCAACAGACTCACTGTCAGCAGCGGTACACGCGAATGATAGTCCTCAAGTTCTTGCAGACACTACACATGATGCCATGTACATTCTAGTTGTGTATGGTGATGGTGACACTCTCAAAAGTTTTGTTTTGTGTGCTTTTGTTTTAGATGTTTTCTTTGCTACTCTAACGTTGCAGTATGGCTTTTTCACTACTATTTTCAGTACTCATTTTCTCAAACTTGAATAATCTTCACACGACGGTTTCTTGGTTGAAAAACTTTCTATGTTTTGAATTTCACCATCTCAAAATTACTCTTTGGAGTACCTTTGAGGTTTAATATGCATGGGGGGATCCTTTACAATGATATTTTTGTCCTGTCAGTGGTAGCCGTGTGTACAAGGTCAAATGCATAATTATGAATTACTTGTGTTAATAAGCTTCTTTTTTTTGCTTGTTCCTCACTACGCATTACTTGTGTTAATAAGCTTCTTGTTTTGCTTGTTCCTCACTACGCACTCAGAAGACATGCACAAGGTCCCTTCTACTATATATTAGCAGCCTCACAAGTGCAACATGGAACTTATGGAGGTGAGGTAGCGCCTTTAGATTTTAATAAACTACTTGCTACAGAAAATTGCCCATTCATTTCATGGGTAGATTTTATTTTGCAATCAAGCTGCAATACTCAATTATGAGTTTTTGCCCCCGTAGTTGGGCATTACTGATTTTTCATCCAACATCAAATTTTCATCCCAATTGTTTGTCCTAGTCTATGAATTTTTTGAAGTAGTTTATGTCAAACAATGTCCTTGTCTTTGGAGATTGCGGGAGAAAATTAATTTCCTTTTCTGGTTGTCCCATTTTTTCTTGGAATCCCCTCCTCCTCCGCCGTTGCTCTATATGTAATACCAGTGCTCTATCATAATTAGATCAAAATCTCAATCACTTATTGTTTTTCTTAGGCAATTAAATGCTCAACTTCCTCCAAAAAATGGGTAAATTTAAGCCTATAGAAATAAAAAGGTAAATATGTTCAAAAAAAAAATGCTGCCCTGTAATCATGGTCTTGCACATTGTTGCCACAATGTTTCCAAAACCTCTTTTCATTGGCCTTACAAAACCATAATAAATGAAAATTGCATTAAAAAATTACGTATTCAAATTTGGGTACAGTAGAACCTCCCTAACTCAATCTTTTCTAACTCAATAAATTTCTATTAGAGAACATTGATTGTTAACCCCTAAAGGTCCTTGACAAAATGCTTCAAACTACCATTTCTATTACAAGTACCAAATTTTTGAAAAATATCATTTTTTGACACATGTAACCGTAGGATCTTATAGTACTCTAGTTTGAGAATATGTGGAAAACATTTCAAAAATTTCCACCATGTAGATTGCAAGATATGAGCATTTAAAGTGGCAAAAACCCATTTTTTGGCCCTGCAAAAAACCAGGCAGTTGCACTTTACAAGGTCAGATCATTATGAAGAAATGTCCAAAATGGTTGTGCTTCTTTGGATTCATTCTTCAGGGCAAGTTGGCTACATATATGAAAATTTTCAGATCATTTGGAGTTGTACAACATATAGGAAAAAAATAGTAAGTAGAAAGAAATACAGAATGATTCAAAATACTAATTGTTAATAAATTAGTTATAAAATTAAAATTCTCCAATTCAAATGGTTGAATTGTTGTAATAAACAATCTACATCCAATAGAACTATTTTTTTTCAAAAATATTGAAATTTCAGTAAAATAAAGGATTTCAAAGTGTTTTTTGGTGTAAGGATTCCATAAGTGCCCGCAAACTAAAAAGTCTCATAACTTTCATCTCAACTATTGAAATGCAATGATTCAAATCTTTGAGTACATATAAATCTAAAGAACGAATTTCAAATTTTTATTTCTTAAAAAAGTGATTTTTCCAGATCTGCCCGGACTGCCCGAGTTGAGAAACAACATATTATGCAATAACTTTTGACTCATATTTCCAAATGTCATGAAATTTTTGCATATGAAAGATATTCCTCGTCCCCACATTCTATTAAAATTTCAGCCCAAAATATCCAAATCTCTAGTCACACGTACTTGCCCAAAATTTCTATGTTGCCAAAAAACGCATGTTGATCCTTTATGGGTTAGTCCTGGCTTAACAATATGAATGACATAGAAAGATCATGCCCCTCCCTAATGCAATAACCTCTCTTGTCTAAGGGCCTCCTGCCATGTGAGTCGGGCCGGTGGAAAAAACACTAAACGACAAGAATGGACCACCGATTGTCTTGCCGGCCTTGGTGAGCGGAGAAGTCGGGTTGCAAGCTTCACCGATATCGGTGGACAAGCCCATTGGTGGAGAGTGATGGAGATTGGTCAACTTGAAGGGAATCCACTACGTGTGCCGTTTTTAGTCGCTCTCTCCCCCACCGATGCGGTCCACATAGCAAGACAATTAATGGTTTGGCACTGTAGCTTCCTGGAGAACTTGCACCGGACCGATGTACATGGCAGGAGGCCCTAATATGTTAGACCGGTCCCAATCTTATTGAGTTAGGGAGGTTTTCCTGTAATCAAAGTAGGCCTTTGTTTCAATTCAAGGGTCGAGTCTATAGTACAGCATCGAGCTGAATGCGGAGGTGGTTTTGCCCCCGTATTTTAACCCTGGGAAAAACACTGGAACTATTTATTTCTCACGCATAAATTTTTTTATAATTTTTGACTTCATATTTGCAATCAGAGGACCCAAATTAGCTAGGGAGAGGTGTTAATCACTAAACAATGACGGCACAAAATAGGGGGCTCTTTTTTTACATTCACCCATTGTTACACCTCCGCATTTGGCTCGATGGTGTAAGGTAGCAACACCCATAACCGTTACTGTACCCACAACTGTCACTGTACCCACAACCGTCACTAGAGTTCCCTTAAATTGTCTCCAAAGGTACCTTGCCATGCTTAATTGTGATTGGTGGGCTCTGATTTTTTTAGATTTTGGTGCTAGAATCAAGGCAGATTTACTAGATTAAAATGTTGTAATAAACAATTTACAACTACAGTTTTTGTTTTTTTCCAAAATTATTATAAACCAAATTAAATAATGGATTTCCAACATTTTTGTGAAATAGAGATTCTATAACTATCCGCAAACTCAGACTCCTCATAACTTTTGACACAATGTTCAAAATAGAATGATTCAAAGCTTTTCACTTAATTATATATTATCAGAACCAATTTCAAATTTTTCCTTTAAATTATAATAATTTTTAAAGAAGTTTTTTTTGCTGCCCGAGTTGCCCACCGAGCAATGAAAACTACATATCATACAATAACTTTTTAATGACTTAGTCAAAAGTTATGAAAACTGTTGGGCCTTAAAGCTACTCTTTGGGCACATGTTTCGTGAAAAGTTCAAAGAAAAATGATAAAAACCTCATTCATAGTGAATTGTTTGAAATTGCTATGTTGCCAAAAAAACACAGTTAGAGCATTTAGGGGTTAAGAAATATTATCATTAAAAGCAGTCTCCACCAATTGAGGCGTATGCAATAAAACTTTGAACAACAAATGAGCTTATTGGGTTGATTCTATCACAAGGTTGATTGTACCATGGAAATGACCGATTTTGCCATAAGAACAACTAGGGAACGGTGGATTCTGCTCTTAATGCTTGAGAATGCGTCTAGGAAGGCATATTTTGCCCTACAAGTGGGCCTGGGCTCGCGCATAAGCTCGCTTGCAAGATAGAATGTGCCCTTTTGGGGAAGTTCTCTAGTACAATGAAAGTTCTAATATCCCATACACTTTCATGTAAGTCAAGGCTTTGCTTTAATTTGTGCTTAGCTAAAAGAAAAAATTTAAGCTAGATTACAAATGTGTAGCAAATAGAATTGTCCTAACTAAAAGACACTTGCTTTTCACCATAATTACGTTTTTTCTATTACGCCTCCAAAGTGCTAGTATTTGAAAGTTTTAGTGAAATATTTTGACCTTTTTAGTATAATTGCAATACTAATTAATTAAAATAATCAGTCAAAACACTCATTGGAGCATCACAACAAAAGATACGGAGTAAAATACTAGTTTTAAAATGGAATCTACTAGACAATGTCATGTTTCATCTCGTGTATTTTCTTTTCCCCTCTAAAAAAAATGAAATAGCATTGATAATCCAATGGAGTGAATCCTATGTTGCTAGACGAATTGCACTCTTCCCCCTTCAACCTCTCATTGTCAATTAGAAACCAAGCACATGAGTTTGTACAAAAATATCAACATATACAAGGGAAAAAATTGTTCAAAGATACATTTTAAATAAGACGTGATTAAAGGATCCGAAGGTGGAACATAAGGGATGACTTTTATGATAACTCCACAAAAATATAAAATAAGTACGTGGGGTCCATGACCATCCTAAAAAAGGCCATATTTGTTATATTGAGACTTTTTGCAATCTCATTTTTATCTTTGACTAGAAGATGAACCGGTTTATCTCTTTACTAGTATTTTCCTCTAAATAGGTAACAACACCAACTTTTAGAATTTCATTATAGACCTCCCACCCTAAACCCGTTTGATGAATGCTTTAAGAGCACAAGTGGAACATTCTAGAAGCATCTCTTTTATTGGTTGAAACTACAAGGTATTCTAACAAGCATTTATTTGCCTAAGCCAACATTTATCAAACCACACGTGTATCAACTTTGAACCATTCACAAATTGATGTGAACTTGAAGTGAATTTGAAGTGATTCTTTAACAATAGCATCCAATTACTTGCCCAAAGTACATGACCTAAGGTAAAACAGCCCATTACGGACTTTCTACCCATTACAGACCCCTAGGAATGAGCCCATTATAGTTTTCTTCCAAAAAATGAGATTTTGGCCACAATCAATGTCTTAGGTACTGGAATGGGGTGATTAGTGACCATAATAGGAACTTTMAGCTTTTCADTGWTAATTCATTATAGGAAGTGATTCTTCCAAGCCTTCTGTGTTAGAAAATATTTTGACTGCATTAGGTGAGTAAGATGACCATGATGGATACAGTTCTAGTTGGTTTGGGGGTAGTCTAGAAACCGTGATGGGTGGAACACTTCATAAATTCATAACAAATTCACACTTTGTCCAAAAAATATAGTTTCAACTGCTCTCATCATTTCTATCACTTGTCCACATGTGGGAAAAAAATTAGAAGATTTCAGCAATGACATGAGGGCAAACTCCTCATTTGGTCTGTAATGGGCTGTTTTACCTTATACACACTTCATGAATGGGATGGGAGACTGGCGCAAATGAAAATGGAAGGGCCCTGTAGATGATGGAATTGGGTCACTAACAACAATAGGCTGATTGACTATAATTGTATTTTGCAACGCAATTTCACTGTTTTGTATACACTAAATAGTGAGAATTATTTTGCCTTACCCCAAGAAAGTTACAAGCCATAATGTCAACAAATATACTTCCATTCGTACACATGATTGGAGGTTCATGAGTTCCAACTAGTAGACAGATAATTAATTGAAAAGTAGTGCATTCTTGTGTAGTAACAATAAATAGTTATATAGTGTGAAATGTCCATAAATTAATGAGGGGCAACCTAATTTCAGTTTCTGTGTACACTCAGTAGATAAACTAAGTACTCTTTGGTACAGCCACTTTTGAGTGCATTGTGACAAAAGTATCACAATGCACCCAAAATCCAATTTGTATTTATTAATTCTTCGGTAGGTACCCCAGAATTTTTTAAATTAAATTATGTTAATTGTTTTGCTCCCCCCTCTCCCCCATTTGTAATAATGAGGTGAGGATGGGGTGCCATTCAATATGGAATAAATCCCATATCATTGTATTATAGTTGTATCTTGTATTGATATCGTATCCGTATCCGTATCCGTATAATACATATATCCGTATAGTACTTGTATCCATATAATACATATATGTGTACATTATATGTATCCATATACATATTTGTACATCATACATTGTATATTGTATAGTATCTATACCATAATTCTACTTGTATTTGTATCCAAAGATGTTTTGAAGATCAACAGTATCTGGGGGAGGGGAGAGATTTATCTTTATTTTTCAATCAACGGTTCTGAATTTTTCGTTTGGGGGAGGGGGGAGGAAATGGAAAACTCGAGGTGATAGACTCTTTTCACTGGATCTTTTCACTGGATAAGGGGAGAAAAAAAAACCCTTGTAAGACTGGTGAGTGCGAGTGCACGATGGATGTTTCAGCTTGCCAAACATGGACAGGTAGGAGTGACGATTGCTCGATTTCGGTCGGTCAGTCGGTCAGTCCTGGCTTCTCCAAATTCTTCCAATTGCACATGTCCGGCTTTGCGAATGCAGTTGGCACATGGGTTTGAATGCTTTCAGTTTCCTCCCATGTTGCAAGTTTCCATACCAACCCCGCACCATGATGAGCTCCCACTGCTCAATGGCTGTGGCATTCTTTCTTTGTATGAGGGCAATGTCCGAGAAGGAGGGGATATATTGCTGGAAAAAAATGCGTCAACTAGGACGCCCATTTCTTCCTGCAATCCCTGAAGATGAGGACATTGGCCGGCATAAACTACGGTACTGCTAGGAAATTAATTGAATAGGATGAACATTCATATTATTGGAAATATGATGTTGGATGTTGGATGAAAATTGGATGTTGGATGAAAATTGGATGTTGGATGAAAATTGGATGTTGGATGAAAAAGTCATAAAGATGTCCGATTCTGTAGGCAATACTATGTAATTGGGCGTTCTGAACTCATTGAAGACCAAGAATGTGCCCGCAAAATGAATGCGCGATTTCTTGGAAGTGGTTTACACTACAAATTTACAAATTTACGGAGTTGTTGTTTCATCAAAGGTGGAAGCAATCTAATGATTGAGTCATGGAGTGCAGTTTCAAGGCTAAAGCGGATAKTGGAGGTCATGTTTCAAAAGACTGTTCTTGAGCCAATCAGGAGTGGCCCAAATGCAGGAAGATAGGAACTGGGAATCTCTTCCAATTATTGAGTGGGGGGTATTTTCTGTTTTACTACGTAAAATCCCCATCACTCTGTTTAACCCCTAGAGGACCAAGCTGCATTTTTTGGCAACATAGCAATTTTGGGCAGCTCACTACCAATGGAGTTTTCATTATTTTTCTTTGAAATTTTAGTACAACACGTGTCCAAGGAGTAGCTTTAAGGCCCAATAATTTTCATAACATTTGACTATACTAATAAAAAGTTATTGCATGAAATGTGATTTTCTTTGAACTTTGGGCAATTCTTGCAGCCCCAAAAACTTCTTTAAAAATCACTTTTTGAAAAAATAAAAATTTGAAATTGGTTCTTTATAGTTATATATAAGTGGAGAGCTTTGAACCATTCCATTTGGATTGGTGAGCTAAAAGTTATGAGGAGTTTTCGTTTGTAGGTAGGTATGGATTTTAGGGACTCCATACTTACCCACAAACTAAAATTCCTCATAACTTTTAGCTCACCAATCCAAATGGAACGGTTCAAAGCTTTCCACTTATATATAACTATAAAGAACCAATTTCAAATTTTTATTTTTTCAAAAAGTGATTTTTAAAGAAGTTTTGGGGGCTGCCCGGACTGCCCAAAGTTCAAAGAAAATCACATATCATGTAATAACTTTTTAATAGTGTAGTCAAATGTTATGAAAATTGTTGGGCCTTAAAGCTACTCCTCGGACACGTGTTGTACTAAAATTTCAAAAAAAAATAATGAAAACTCCATTTGTAGTGAGCTGCCCAAAATTGCTATGTTGCCAAAAATCGCAACTTGGTCCTTTAGGGGTTAATTGTTTGATGCCATCGAGATATGAATGAAAAACTTTGTGTTTATTTTTCAGAGATGAAGTCATGTGTCTAAGGCAAGGCTAGGATGAACTGACCCCTCGCTCAGCCCCTCGGGAAAATGCTGAATTTTTGTTTTCCCACGCATGATAAAATCTGCAAATTTCAAATTCATATTTGCAATCATAGTCTCAAATTAGCTAGGGGAGGTGTACATGCTAAATTAATCAAGCATAAAATAGGGGGCTATTTTCTACTTGCACCTTGGAATGACTTGAAGGGGTTGAGTGAAGGGGCCAATTCATCCAGATGGCTAGACCTAACTACCTAAGGGAGGAGGCTTGAAATCCAATCAAGCTTTAGAATCATCCACCTTCTAAGACGTAAACTCTTTATAAATGTTTCTTTTTCATCTTTACAGGAATGTACAAACAACGTACATTAGGGGAGGTGGTTGGTTTTAGAGCCCCACACCATTTCAACTTCAAAATTTCATAATTAATTTCACAAAGCTCCAAAATATATGAAACAACTTGCACTAGATGCTAACACTAGATGTTTTTTGAGGGAAGGGGAGGACCGTTTCAGGCATTTTCTCCTTGTTGTTTCAATGTAGTAAGCGAGTGGTTGGTTGTTGTTAGGGTTATTAAAAAAATTGTTTTAAAAATGAAAAATAATAATTAATTTTTTTTTCAAAAAAAAATTGATATGGCCGAAGTTTGGCCACATCATAGTGTTGTTGTGGTGTAGTTCTTGCATTTCCCACAGTTTGGGAACTTGCAACCCTTTACAACCCCAAACTATCATATAATGTTCCACTTGTCTTTCAAGGAAAATTTATATTTTTAGAAGTTTCACCTCCCTAAAATTCAATTTTAGCTCTTAAATGGGCGCTTTATGGACTTCCAATCTTACTACAAGTTGTAAAATCTTCAAATTATTTTTAAAAAAATTGAAATTATTATGAATTTCTTGAGAAAAAAATGAAGAAAGTTAATGTCAACTACAAAATATACTCAAAAAAATCTGAAATTTTCTATGTTGATGTATATTATAGTCGAGATTATAGTGTTAACATCATAGTATGAACCAAAGTTACCATGAAATTAGAAAATTAGAAAATCATCAAACCATGGTTATTAGTCCAAAGTTCACATTGCTAATATAAAATATTGAAATTTTGAAATATTTTAAATTTTGAATTGCAGTAGAAACTACACTTGATACGATTCATTTCATTAGTTGACTTCAAATTCAAAAACTGATATCATTTTTATGGCTAGAATCCTCATTAATAGTAAACATGAAGAAATAATGATCTATGGATTAGCCCCTAAATGTTTTTGGCTATGTTTCCACCAAAAACGCTCCAAAAATGCCATTTCTAATACAAGTACCAAGTTTGAAAAAAAAACATTTTTTGACACATGTAACCATAGGATTTTGTAGTACGTTGGTTTGAGAAGGCGTGTAAGAAAATTTAGAATTTTCCACCATGTAGATTGCAACATATTTGAGTTTGAATTGACAAAAAACATTTTTTTGGCCTTGCGAAAAAATGGGCAGCTGCATTTCACAAGGTCACATTTGTATGAAAAATGTCCAAAATGGTGGTTACTCTTCGAATTCATTCTTCAAGGCAAGTTGGTTACGTGCATGAAAAACTTTAAATCATTTGGAATTGTACAACATGTAAGGAAAAAACAAGTAAGTAGAAAGAAGTAGAAAATGACTCAAAATACTAAATTGTAAAATGTCAACCCCAATGGTTAAACTGTTGTAATAAACAATTTACAACTACAGTTTTTATTTTTTTCCAAAAATATTATAAAATGAATTATGTAATGGATTTCAAACTTTTTAATGAGTAGAGATTCTATAACTACCTCCAAACTACCCCCAAATAAAACTCCTCATAACTTTTGACTCAATGATGAATATAGAATGATTCAAGGCTTTCTACTTTTATATATATATATAAAGAACCAATTTCAAATTTTTATTTTGAAAAAATAATAATTTGTAAAGAATCTTTTTTTGCTGCCCGGGCTACCCGACGAGCAATGAAAACTACATATCATACAATAACTTTCTAACTATGTAGTCAAAGGTTATAAAAATCATTGGGTCTTAAAGCTACTCCTCAGGCACATATTTTGTGAAAATTTCAAAGAAAAATGATAAAAACTCCATTTGTGGTGAGGTGCCCAAAATTGCTATGTTGCCAAAAAATGCAGTTTGAGCATTTAGGGGTTAAGCATCTTTTTATTTGGTTGTACCATAATGAAATAAATTTGCAATACTATTAACTAAAAACATATTCAAGCAACTTCCATAAAACATATTGGATGAAGAAACATTTTTTTCCATCCTTTAGTCTTGCTTGAAGTCATCCATTAGACCCATACTCCGTGGCATCCTTCTAGGGTTAACCCTTTGAGACCCAACAAGCCCACAACATCATGTTTTATCTATGAATTTTATCTATTTGATATAAAAGCTATTGATGTAGAAGGTGCTTAGATTGAAGTTTGTATACAATGGTAACAAAAGCTTGTATTCAAGTTGAGGGTGATTGCAAGAAACACTTGTCCTTCTTTTTATCCCCTTGACCTTTACCAAGTAGTTTTTTGCTCATAACTTTTTCATATTTTGTTTCTTTGCCTTGAAATTTGTATTAAAGGTGCACACAAAAGTTTTACACGTTGTTTAATTTTTTTAGGTTTTTTAAAATTATTTTACTATTTTTAAATTGCCCCCGATTGGGTGTCTACCTTGGCCATTTTAGGGGGTTTTAGTCCTATTTTTTATCCAAAAAAGCAAATTTTAAGCTGAAAATTGTCATGCATGGTCCTCTAGTATAGTTACACAAGTCCGAGAGAGATTTTTGAAAATACTAGACTGTCCAACTTCCACATGTGCTCAAAGTGCACTACCAAGGTACACTTGTATAGAACACAAATTATTTTTTTTGAAGATGAAATTTATTAGAGAAGAAGCATCTTTAATTTAGGAAAAATACAATTTTTATTTTATTTTCTGAATTTTTTTACTATTTTTGGATGAAAAAAAAATGAAAAAAAAAATACATATATATATATATATTCATTGTATTTTCCATTGTCCTTTTTTTGTGCATAACTTTTAGAGGTAAATTTTCTTAGGTTTGAAGTTTAGGAGACATAATATTCTAATTTCTCTTCAAATTATCCATATTTTATTTTATTTAAAAAAAAATTATTCCAAAAGTCACAAGACTCATGAAAATAGGCCATTTTGAGACAAAACCGGTAAGTGTTTCGACCCTTGAGCGAAATCCAATCATATGGCACTCCCAATTTGAATCATTATTGCTTCTTTCATATACCTAAGAAGCTTCAAAATAGTCATATGTTTAGAAAAAATGATTTGCATTCAAGATTTTAGTGTAATAGTATACAACTTTGTTTGTGGTATAAATGTATGGTTCGTTAAGAACAATGGGGTAGTCCAAATTTGAAAAATCATTGGGTGACTGCAAGAAATACTTGTACTATTTTTCAAGCAGTCAAGCACACCTTAGGCCAATGTAAAAGACACTTGGAACATATTTTTGAAAATCCCTCTTTTAAGAAGGTCCATTTCTATTAGAAGAGCTAACTCATCCAATTTGATGATGTAAATCTTCAAAAAAGGTACGCTTTAGCACTAAAAAGCACCAAATCCATGTATGAGATACATATTCAAAAATTCAATTTCACCTAATAAATTAATTTTGAAAAAATCAGAATAATCCAAGTACATTTTTTTATTGTYATAGGAAGCACATTGCTAAATTTCATATTCATTCAATCATTTTTGCAACACTTAACATGGCACAAAACAACTTCCACAATGAACATGTGACAGAAAATAGGAGAGATGTTTCTTAGAATCATCCCATTTATGAACATGAAATGTCAATTTTAGGGTAAAACATATTCAAACACTTTTACTTGTAGAATACTTGAAAAGAGAGTCTTTTAACCCCTAAAGTCTTATTGTCCCCTCGGAGGACAAAATGGATTTCGGACATGCCCCTAAAGTTTCAATATTTATCATGATTTTTTGAATTTTTTTGTGAAGATACAAAAACACATTAGGTTTGTGTAAATATAATTATTGTTTCAATCAGTGATCGAGAGCAAAAGTCATGGCACAAAAAGTCATTTTCTTAGGTGCGGCGAGCAGAAACCATCTCACACAAAAAAAAAAAAAAAATTAAAAAACATCAAAAAATTTGGTTTCAGGCATTTTTTAATTTTGTACACATGGGGAGCTTTTTTTTTTGAAACATACGATCCATGAGGGGCGCAACGATACAAACGACCAATGAAGGTCGATGCGAGGACTGACACAACACAACAACCATGGCAACCGGGTTTTTTTATCCGGAAAGAATTACACACCACGGGCTTCCTCGTCAGGACACAAGAGGAGGAACACGAACAATACCACCATGAGAGCAATGTCACCATGGAGAATTGAACCGGCAACCTCGTGGATGCACTTAGTGGTTTCTACCACTTGAGCCATCACCAGGGGTAGTTTAGGGTCATTTTGGACCAAGCATGGGGAGCTTTGATTCATTATGTTTTGGATATGTTATGTGAAAGTTATGGACAATCTTATTTTTTGGGCAATGATAGCATCCCCTTGAAAAAATAACTTCTAGATTTCATTTCTAAATGAACTTCTTACAATTTTCCAAAAAAAAAGTGTTTGACAAGATTAAGTTTGCTTGATCAATATTACCTTTGGGATTATTGTGTTTCAATCCCATCCTAGAGCTATTAATGATTTTGTTTTTTGTTCAATCTTGAACTTACATCTACTTAAATGTTTTTTAAAGAATGAAAATCAAGTGTGTTTTTTTGGAAATTTCATCTCCAAGACTCTCAACACAATTCTCCAACACAAAAACTTTGAATTCAAAGTCTTTATTGCAAAAAAGTTCCACAAAGGGCAATTGAAGTCATTTGAAATTGCAAGCCAGTGTTTAAAAAACTTCTTCTTCCAACTTTGAATGGTCATATCTTTCAATCCGTAAGGTCAAACTTGATGAGATTTTGATCACATGATCTCAAACAAGTGAAGTATAAGATCTTATGGTTAGATTTTGAATTTTTTTTCTTTCTTGGGTGAACATACTAGAAATGACAGTTTCAAGTCATTTTGACAAAATAATGGCCTTGGGACCTTAGGGATTAAAATCTAAATGAGAAGTATTAGAGAACTAACACAAGAATCTTCTAATATATATGTAAATGAAAAAAATATATATTATGTGAATAAAACATGTTTACATTCATTTGTTTTTCAAAATTTGAACTTTGAATTAATTGCTATGTTTCATATTAATCTTTTGAATTTAGATTAAAAATAAATAATTAATACAAATGGATCTAGTAGGAATAGGATAAAAATTGGTTGGATTTTGGAAATGAAGAATATTAATTCTATAGAAAAAATATCAATTGGTAAAAGGCAATAAAGAACCAAACTTTATTCGCCTCAATTCCAAACTCATTGGATTTTAAGTGCTCTTTTTACAAAGGCTTCTAACCCCTAAAGTTCCATGACTATGTATTCACCAAAAACGGTCCAAAATTGCCATTTTCAATACAACTACCAAATTTTTTGGATAAATTTTTTTGAGACATGTAACCGTACGATCTTGTAGAATGGTGACTTAATAGCATGTGGTAAAAATTTCAGAAAATTCCACCACGTGGATCGTAAGATATAAATATTCACATTCACCAAAACTATTTAATTTTCAACCCTAAGGTCATATTCGTTATATTGAGACATTTTGCAGATTTTGAGACCAAATGCTAGTTATTGAAAAATTCATTAAAAAAAGTAGTTATTGAAACCAAAAATAATTAATACTCAATTAGTGCTCCTATAATGAAACTCTAAAAGTTGGTATTATTACCCATGTATAAAAAATACCAGTAAAGAGATAAAGCGATTTATCTTCGAATCGAAGATAAAAATGAGACTGCCAAAAGTCTTGATATAACAAATATAGCTTTCCCTGCAAAAATACGGGCAGGTGCACTTCTCAAGCTCAGTTTTCAATGAAAAAATGTTGAAAATGATGGTGCTTCTTTAAATTCAGTTTCCTAAACAAGTTGGCTATATGCTTGAAAATTTTCACATCATTTGGAATTGTACATCATATAGGAAAAAAATAGTAAGTAGAAAGAAGTAGAAAATGATTCAAAATACTAAATTGTTAAGAATTTAATTATGGAGTTGAAAAATGCCAATCTCAATAGTCATAATGTTGTAATAAACAATCTACATCCTAGGGTATTATGTTTTTTCCAAAAAAATTGAAAATTGAGCTCAATAAAGGACTTCAAAGTTTATTTTAGAGTAGAGAATCCCAATCTGCCCGCAAGCTACAATTTCTCATTACTTTCATTTTATTTATTGAAATGGAGTGATTCAAAGCTTTCCATGTTTATATAAATCTCGAAAACCAATTCCACAATTTTATTTCTAAAAAAAGAGATTTATTCTAATCTGCCCAAGCTGCCAATTACAAAAAGAAATAACATACTAGGTCAAAACTTTTGACTCGTATTTCCAAATGTCATGAAATTTCCTAATTTAGTGCATATGAAAGATATTCCTTGCCCCCACCTTCTAATAAAAATTTAAGCCCAAAGTTTTAGTCATAGGTACTTGCCCAAAATTTTTGTATTGCCAAAAAAACGCATGTTGGTACTTTAGAGGTTAACCAAGTTTAAAGCTAAAAATTCTAGCAAATATCCAAGCAATTAGAGGCTTTGATATGTGATGTCTATATTGAAATTGAAATCACCTAGATATAGTAGGGTTAATATGACTAGGAGTAAGAGTCGGTAGCAGTTTAGAAACCTCCATTAAATGAAAGTCATTTTTGAAATTAGAGTGCTCTAACCTTCTAATGCTTGTTGAAATTGCAAGGTATCATTGTGTGCGCATTGGAACATTTGAAAGGACTTTCTTTGTGAGTAATATCATTAAGTCAAAGCAATAAAATTTGGGTAGCATGATGTTAGTGGCCATGAAAGGACTACAAAAAGACTTTGATTTGATACCAATGTATACCATTGGTTTCCAAATGAGTGTCACTAGATTTGAGTGCTTATGTACAAATCATATGTGGTATCTTCTAGGGTAGACGAGAAGAAATGCTTGAAAAAGGTGAGAACTTTGAATCCTAAACTTTTTCATCACCACTCTAACTCTCTAAGCTCTATATTGGTTGAGTTGGGAGGCTCTTTGGCAAGTCTTCATGTGGTGAACAACTATGTTAGGTTCAAGTCTTGCTAAAGAAGGAATGAAAATAAGTACTTTATGTTTGAACTAAAAACTTTTTGACATTAGAAGATTGGCTTGCTTAACCCCCAAAGGACCAAGGCCTTTTTTCTGCGAAAAAACACTCAAAACTACCATTTTTATAGCAAAGAGTAAAAAACTTTGAATTATTTTTTTTTGCACATCTAACCCTAGGATCCTAAACCTAAATAACATGAGAATATGTGTTCAAAATTTTAGAAATTTTGATCGCAAATTGCAAGATATCTACGTTTAAAGTGAAAAAATCAAGTTTTTAGCACATTGCTGAACTAGATTATTTTACTTTCAACCTTCTTAATTTTAATTTTTTTCTCTACAGAGTTTTGAGCTTTAAATCTTTAAGGTGGAGAATGGTGTTGAGAGTCTAGGAAAAAATAGAAAAAATAGAAAAAGCATAAATTTTAGTCTTTAAAAAATTGTTAAGTAGAAGTAGGTACAAGATAGAAGAAAAATCTAAATTATCAATACCTTCAAGATGGAATTAAAACGCACCAATTCCAATGGTGAGATTGTTCTAGCAAGAAAAATAAACCACGTGGAACTTTATTTTTTGAAAAATTGTAAAAATTGCATTCAAAAAACGAATCCTACAACTTATTTTTTCAAGAAGATGCTTAAATTGCCCAGAAAACAAGATTGTCCGTAACTTTCTCACAACTAGTCCAAATGGAATGAATCAAATCATCTTATGTAGGCAAAAATATAATCTATGAGAAAAAAAATTAAAAAATTAAAAATTAAAATTTTTAAATTTTTTTTTGGCTACCCCCTCTCCCCTGTTTTGAGCTTATTTGGGCATAACTTTTGTTCTTGGACACCGATTGAAAAAAAAGTTATATTCCCACAAAGCTTATCAGTTTTTCTATCTTCAAAAAAAGTTTCAAAAAATCAGAACAAAAATTGAGATTGTAGGTACCTGCCCAAAATCCCATTTGTCCCACGAAGGGACAATGGTCTTTTAGGGGTTAATTTGAGTTTGAAGAAAGTTGGCTTAATGACAATAATATTGGAGGAAAATTGAAAGATCTTGAGGAAGAAAAGATGAAAGTGGTGACAATTAACCACTAATGGTTTTATGCCATATTTAACTACTTTTGGACTATTCAATGAATTTTGGACTTTACATCAAAAAATCTCTAGATTATAACATCGGGAGATCTCCCGATGTTTTCACATATCTCCCAATGTTTTCCATAGATTTCCCAATGTTTTACATTATCTCCCAATAACCCATTTTTTTCCTCCCGATGACCATCATTAATTTTGGACTTTCAAAAGTACGAAAGTAGTTAAATGTGGCATGCATGCCATATTTAACTACTTTTGGACTTTGCAAAGTCCAAAATTGGTAAAGGGACATCTAAGACAATTGTAGACTTTGACTTCTGTAGATTTTATGAATCTAGAAATGATATAGATTTTGGACTATGTGGTTTGAAAAATGTACAACATGTTTAGATTTTAGATATCTATGACATTTGGAGATCTCCGGATGGACAAAGTCCAAAATTCCGTTAAAAGTCCAAAAGTAGTTAAATATGGCATTCTTTGTAGAATAATGTTTACACTATACCATATTTGACTCTTAGATTACAAACTATTTACTAAATGTGGCAAGACATACACCATTAGATTGGTATTGCAACTATTGACATCTTTCATTTGGATGTCATTGTCATTGTAACATTTAAAACCATATCATGCTAAATTATGGCACCTCATGTAGAATACATGACCATTTTGTAGCTTCTTATACAAGTGGAAAGTGCAATATTAATCCATATTGAAAGTGCCAAGTGACCTATAATTTGGATCAACATGAATACAATTTCTTTTGTCACCAATGCATACCTAAATTGATGCACTTTCTATGTCAAGCATGAAAAAAAAAATGTTGCGTGCAAAATTAGCATGGGCTTTCCAAACCTTAAGAGTTATATAAAAATAAAAATAGTTTGTATTTTCTTATTGAAGAAAGGAAATTACAAGAAAGCTCCAAAAATCTCCCCAACGATGCCACTTTCCACCGTTGACTTTTTTGTTTCATTTTGGAGAAGGAACAAACTATTCTTTAGTTTTCATGTAATTCTTAGTAATATTTATTTCTAAAGTAGGTGGCACCTTAGTAAAATTTGACTATCCATCCATTCCTTTAAAATAGGTTGTTTGTTGTGTTTGTTTGTTATGGTGAGATCTCTTGGACGGTACATCCCTTGGCCATGTTTTTGGTGCCATCGGAAAGCTCATAGCAAGGTAGGTGTACGGGCTTTATTTCGTGGCGTTTGGTCCTACTGTGTGAAAGATTTTGAAGTTTGAAGTTTTTATGAATTACAAATTCAGAAAATTACTCATATTTAGGTAGTGGCAACAACATAGTGCACACTAGTTGGCCTTAATATAGACCAACAATTATGTAGTTATCTAACTATTTTAACTGGAAAAAAAATTCCTTCACAAAAAGTAGTTGTAGCTTGGTTGAAGCCAACTACAAATGAAAACTCATGCATGACTTAAGATAAACTACCCCATTACTGGCCAAATGGGAGCAATGTCCACTGCACGCAAAATTGTAATGGTGGTATACATTCAAGTTCTGGAATATACACCATGGCTACAATTTGGCCCACAATGCGTTGCTCCCATTTATTCCCTAACATGGTAGTTTACCTTATATAAAACTCTGCATTCCATGATTCTGCCAATATATGCTTACTTATGGATCATATCATGATGGACGGCGAGCTTGCAAAGAAACTTTTTCCTCCAATTTGGTGGACAATAGTCAACAGAGACCTGCTTCATGRTTCAAAAAAGRRCCTGCTGTTTCAAGTTCCCACCTCAATAATTTCTCCAAGTTCTGTTGTACTGTACAGTGCAGTACAACCATATCTATCTACTAAATAAGCTTCCCGAATCTGCTTGTCTACCTGAGATTGGCAATCCATACCTTTACGATAGGCTGTTTGTTTTGTTTGTTGCGTTGAGATCTCCCGGACCCTGAGTCCCCCGGCCGCATTCTTGCAATCGTTGGAAAGCGGTCAACGGAGGGGTGCACGGGCTTCGTTTCGTGACATTTGGACCTACAAGATGAAAGTTACTGAGTTTTGAAGTTTTTATGAATTAAAATATTAGAAGATTACTTTTACTTTTGTTTTGGTTGTGGCAACGGTATAGGGCATACTAGTGCTTTATAAGTTTAGAGCATTCCCACAGCTCACCCGGCCAACAGGGACGGGGAGTGTGGGTTTGCAGGGTGATTTCGAAGACCCAAGGCCGTGTCTTCCACTTGCATCCGATGGTGACACGGAATGGGAGGATGCGGTGTCGTGGTAGAGAGGAGCGCGCTTTGGGAATACGCGAAGTATCTGGCTGCAACTGGGAATAGTTCGCTAAAGAGTTCAGTTGAGTCTTCGGTCTTCAATCTTCAATCTTCAATCTTCAGAATTCAACTTCAATCACGTCCCCGTTGGCCTATCTTGTGGTGGCTGTAAAGGGCCAAGGTAAGGGTGTGTAATAAGAAACAAGTTTACGGACGGGTAAAACGGGACAGCAAAACACGAGTTGCCATCCGGATAATGGGATCCTAAATTTCAAACCCACGGTGACCAGGAGGCGCCTTTCACCAGTAGGAACAACATAAAAGATCGACCATGTGGGTCATCAACCCCACTTYGTCGCCACAAAYAYAAAACRGAGCGCTTACTGGATWAYCACGGCTCGCAACARGTTTACAATGCAGAAATCAAAATTGCAACTAGCCTCCAAAACTGGCTGGGAATGACAAATAAAACARCTCTGTCGAACCACAAGCCACAACACACACAACTCCTCCAAAAGTCTTCAAATCTCCAAAGTCTTGAAGTCTTGAAATCTTTCTTCACCCAAGAACTTGAAGAAACCCCAACTAGTTTCAAAAGAAACTTTTGTAAATAACAGTTGCCTTCGAACTAGTACCATAGATGTTCTACAAGGCTAAATGCTAAGTGCTATAGAATTTTGAAAAGCTAATAAGATAATCTAATATCCCTCCAAATCTCAAATCATTACAATATACTGTCCAAAAGTTATGAACAATCAAAGTCTCGGCCTTCTCAATTGAAAGGCAGCAGACTCTTTATCATTCAACAACTCATAACTTTTAATTTATAACTTCAAATGCTTCGATTTTTGTGTCTATATAAAGCTAAGAAAAACCTCTCTAATGCCTGAAAGTTTCAAAGAAAGAAAATAAAAACACAAAATTGTGGTGGTCACCAGAATCTCCGCTCCTCTTTGATAGGTGGCAGCAGACCCTCCTCCACTCACATGCTTATAACTCCTCCCTCACAACTCCAAATCAAGCAAAAGAGACGTTCAAATAAGCACAATTTTATAAGAAAAAAAAACCCTCAAGTTTTCATTATTAAATTCTTCACACAACAAGAATTCTCACTGATCAAAGTTTTGGCTCTCTACACACATTCTCCAAAAACACCTCAAAAAAAACACAGCTCTCTCCTTCTCCCCATAACAATCCCCTTCTTCCTCATATAAAAAAATTCCCACATAAAAAAAACTCCCTTTCAACAATAACCCCCTCATGAGGAGCAAGAAGCTCCTATCAAGCCTTTACACCCCCAAGATAAGTGGGACTTCTCCCTATCCACCACACATGGGCCTCTAAACAACTATTGGTCCAAGGAAAAACAACTACGTAGTAAACTACTTCTAAACTCCTACTCTTTTACTTTCTAACACATACATATCATCAAAACTTAAATGTCATACTAAACTCCTTCATCCAGTGGAGGTAAAAACTGAAGTCCATGAAGAGTACCACTCTACATTTAGTGACTCCATAAAAACCCTCCAGTTCGATATTTTGCAATCGAACTCCAAATCCAAATCCAAATTCTAAAACTTGAAGGAATACGTCGAACGGATGAATTTTTTCCTCCAAATCAAGAATCTACTCAAACGAATAATATACACACGTTTTAAATATTGTAACTATTTACAACACGACAGCGGCCCAAACAATCTTCCTTTTTTTATTGGAAAATAATGGATATTGTCCCGTAATTGAGTATTCTCCCATTTATGAAGTTTGAGCCTAGTGCGCTTTTGGCATGATTAAGTGTGTCTTACTTGGAAAATTGTGTCAAATTAAGTGGACCATAGCTTGAGAATTGTGCCAAAGTGCATACTGCGCCTCATCCACGACTCTTCGTTTCAACACGTGAGTGCCAAATCAGATTTGCATACACAGTATGGGACTTGGGACTTGATAGTGTGAAGATCAAAGTCCCAATTCTATGTCCCAACTTGTTTCATGTACAATACAAAACCATGTAGCAATGAAATCCTAGATGCCCAAGGCATTATTTTTCGTGTCAATTGAATTTTGAAGTTATTAATTTTATTACCAAAATATTATTTTTAGTATTTTTTTGATTGAATACTCTTTAAAGAATGATTTAATAATCCAAATTCCAACTTTTAAAAGAAATCATAATTTTTTTTATTAAAGATATTGTACATGGGGTCCATTGTAAATCTTCATTTTGTTAAGTCTTAGAGGCTCTAGCTTAGAAATGAGCTCCAAATACACTAGGTCTTGGAGGAGGAGGATCACATTGAAAAGTCATTTGAAAAAAATATAGAATAGATTTTAAGAAGCTATACACCAATCATGGCAATACATGATATTTGCTTTAACTTCATATTTTTTTAATGATCTTAAGTTTAGATTTGACATGTTAGAAGTGGAATGAAAGACTTCAAATGAGTTTGATCAAACATTATAATCTTTCAATCCATAAGTTAGTGATGTTGTGGTTTTTTCCCTATGTGATCCAAAGCACAAGTAGTTTGAATTTGTATGGTTACAATTTTTTTTAAACTAGAAGAACTTATCAATTCCTTGTCTTTTTGTTTGGTTTGAAAAAATTCCAATGAACCCAAAAAAAGCCTTGGCATTCGAAGTTTAATCCTTGAAGCCTAAAATTCATTTTTTGGCAACAAAGAGTTTTTTGTTATTCATTTACAAATGAAATTTTCACATTTCTCTTTGAAATTTTCACACAATATGTGGTCAAGGAGTAGCTTCAATCCAAAACAAATTTCATAACATTTGAGAACATGGTTAAAAAGTTATTGTATGATATATAGTTTCTTTCAAAGCCCAATTGAGCAATTTAGGAATATTTTTTTTTTCAAAAACAAGAATTTGAATTATTCTTTTATATTATATGTGCTTAAAAAGCTTTAAATCATTCCATTTTTTGTTAATGAAATGATTGAATGTTATGAGGAGCTTTAGTTTACAAGCAATTATGAAATCTCTACTCCAAAAGAAACTTTGAAGTCTTGTTTTGAATTCAATTATCAAAATATTTGGAAAAAATTAAAAGAAGGATGTAGATTGTTTTACTACAACATTAATTACAACCATTGGGATTATATACATATATATAGCTCATTTATTCAAAATGGAAAAATGCAAGTTGTAAGGTAGAAAGTGAGTGGGCATTTAGAACCGCCCGTGTAGACTTGCTTGAAATGGAAATGAGATGGTCTTTCATGAACCTTTTGTAGTCATCAAATGGATCAATTTACTTTTTCTTTTATTGCAAGAGCCAATTATACTATTTTTTTTCTCCATTTATCTCTAGAAGTTGCAAGTGAACAATTTATGGAAGACTTAGGGTCATAAATAGGGATCTATGACTCACCATGTTTGAAAATTCATAAGTGTTTCAAAAATGCTTCAAAAAATACAAAACAACTTGTGTTTTAATCAAAATCTATTTTTCTTTGTCTAAAAAATAAGCTAAAAATATTCCCATCAAATGAAATACATGAAAAAGACGGACTAGCCCTTAGATGAGTTAGATGAGCTGTTTATGAGCCTCCTACCTTGGGACGTACATATTTTGGGTAAAATGTTTGGAAAATTGAAACTTAATGAATTGGGAAGAGTTGAAAATACTCCTTTTTAAAATTCAAGCATCATGATCTTACAATTGGCGAGTTTCTTTACTTTGAAATTTTAGGAAAGTATACCCTAACAAATTAACTAAAGGATCCTACAGTTGGAGTTATTAAGGACTTAATCTAGATGAAGATTTTAACTTTGCTTTGTATACAAGTATTTTGAAGCAATTTTGGACTTCCTCTTGAACATTTTTCAAAGTGTTCAAGAGCCTAAGTGCCTTCAAAATGGATTAAAAAGTCAAAAATCCATTTTGGAGCACTTTGAGCATCATATCCACATTGAACACATTTGGACAAAAATTTAGCATACTAGCCAAGATGCTTTATGTGGTCTTTTTCTCTTTTATGCCCTATTTATATGTTTTACGTGTTAAATTCAGTAAAATTGTTGGGAATTGAAGACGGAATTGGGTTTTAATTTTAGCTAGACAGAAGTCACAACACTCAAAAGCTACATGATTTTAACCACTTAGTACTAAATGTTAAACTTGTAAGATCACTATAGAAAATTTAATACAAATTATGTAAATTTTTGAGCATATCTGTATCAATGATTTGTTCTCGGGGGAGGGGGGTCACTTAGTTTTACTACAACAACAACATGCAAACAAGTGGTTTCTAATAAACTATAATTTCAACCTAAAATTTTGAGCATTGTTTAACCCCTAAAAGACCGGCATGCGTTTTTTGGCTATATAGAAATTTTGGGCAAGTACGTGTGGCTGGAGATTTTCATACTTTTGGCTCAAATTTTAATAGAAGGTCGGGGCAAGGAATATCTTTCACATGCACTAAATTTCATGACATTTGAAAATACAAGTCAAAAGTAATGGCCTAATATGTTACTTTTTCGTAAATGGGTAGTCCGGGCAAATTAAAAAAAACATATTTTTCAGAAAAAAAAATTTGATATTGATTTTCTAGAGTTGTATATACGTGGAAAGCTTTTAATCATTCCATTTTGATCAATGAGTCAAAAGTAATGAGGATTTTTTGTTTGCGGGCAGTTACATATTTTCTACTCTAAAATAAACTTTGAAGCAGTGTTTTTTTTTGGTTTTCGGACAAATAATTAGGTGGTTAAGAGCTTTTAAGTTGTGTAGCTCCGTCACTTGTAGGGCTTTAACTGAAAGAGGCCAATTTAGAGTATGTAATTTTGAATATGTAATTTTTGTATGCAATTTTTGTATGTATTGGCTTTGTATGACAAATGAAATGAGGTTTAGGAAGCATTGTGGCATTAGTGAACAAGGCCATGATTTCTATCTGGCATTTTTTCACTCATTTACCCTCTTTTTTTTCTATAGGCTTGAAGCTAGACATTTTTTTTTGAAGAAATTGGGCATTTAATTGCCTAAAAAAAAAACCCTGCTCTGAAGTCCTTCATCTTACTCAATTTTCAATATTTTTGGAAAAAAATAAATTCCAGGATATAAATTTTTTATTACAACTTTCCAACCATTGGGATTGGCATTTTTCAATTCCATTATTAAACTCTTAACAATTTAGTATTTTGAATCATTCTCTACTTCTACATACTTACTATTTTTTTCCTATATGTTTTACAATTCCAAATGATCTAAAATTTTTCAAGCATGTGGTCAACTTGTCAATTAAAAAGAATCCAAAGAAGCACCACCACTATGGACTTTTTTTGCATAGAAAGTGAGATTTTGAAGTATTGTTGCCTTGTTTTTTGCAGGGCCCAAAAAATGATCTTACTAAATTTGAATGCTTATATCTTGCAATCCACGCGGTGGAAATTTCTGAAATTTTTATCATATGTTCTCAAGTTATCATACTACAAGATCCTATGGTTACATGTGTCAAAATAAGTTTTTTGTTCAAAAATTTGATACTTGTACTAAAAATGGTAGTTGGGGAGGAGTTTTGGTGAAAACATAGTCATGAAACTTTAGGGGTTAATAATGACTATAGGTTTCTATTGCAAAAATTTACAACTCAAATAAAGTATAAAATTATTTCTAGAAGAGGTTGAAAATGAACTAAAATGGCATTGTTCATTTTTTGTTCATTTTTTAGACAATTTTTTCTTATATAATATAGGGGTATGAAAGTTATTTTTTAGTTCTACAGTGTATTTTTTTAGTTGAAAAATTTGTAACAAGTTATTATAAAAAAATAAAAAACATCAATAATTCAGAAATTAAAATTTCAAAGTAAGAAAATTTGCTCATGTTTTTATACTTTAATTTTGTGTAAAATTCAAAAAATAAATAGGAGGTCCAAAGTTTTATTTGCACATGTCTTTTTATGAACACTCTAAGTGATTTGTATAGACCTTTGTTTTGTCTTTCCATTGGTATATTACATGATTTATTAGTTGAAGTTTTCAAAGTGAATAATTGGATGTTAATAGATTGTATTATGCACAAAATTCATCATCTTTCCAGTAGATGGTTGGGTACCTAATTATGGGCCAAGTAGGTTTGTTTTTAAAGCAAATACATAAATTTGCTCAAAAGTGATATCTGAGTGATAATTAAAAATGTAAAAAAAAATTTGACAATATATTGTTCCATTTTCAAGGCATGAAATCACTATTTTGCTACAAAATCTCGGGATAATAGTGCTCCTTCCTAAATTGTATACATACTCTTTGGGATGAATAATATGGATATTTGTCCATATTTCTATTTCTTGTTTGTGCACATAGATTTCATTATTTTCATTGTTTTAGTGAAGATTTTTTTTGCAATGCTTGCCCAAAATAAATTAAATTAAAAAACCTTGCTTGTGAAGAAGTTTGAATTGGACCTCATTCAAAAGGCAAGCCTATGCAACAAAGGCATTTTAGACTCATGTAGAAAGTAGCTTATAATAACAAAGCTTTTTGTTTTGTGAATTTTTATTTTCTAGTAAAATTATGAAAGTTTTTGAGCTTATTTTCCTATTGATGTTGATGCAAAATCTTTCAAAAATTTGCAATAAGTTATTTCTTCATTAGAAAATTATGAATTTTTTTGATGGATAGAAAACATTTAACCTTACATTTTAAATTAATATGTATGATTCTTTTTTCATTTTTGATGACAAAATTAATGAAAAATTTCTAAATTTTAAACCTTAAAATATTGTAGTATTTTGAGGTCTAAAATTGCTTCAAAATACTATTTCCCAAAGCAACTAAGATCTTTGTCTTTCGATTAGTTAAATCTTATGATCTTTAGTTAACTCTGCTAAGTATATCTTTCTAAAAAATTTAAGTGAAAATCCCCATTAGTTGCAAGATATTAATGCTTAAACTTCAAAAACATGTTTTTCTAATTTCTATTCCTTTTGAAAGGTTGAATTTTGTGTTTCAACATTTTTAGTGAAAAAATTGTGTATCTAGCAACTTTCAGATTTCTACAATGTTTTGGTATATAAGTTGAAAATACTTAGACAATAATTAGACAAAAATAATTCTACAACTGCCTTTCAGAAAAATCATAAGTGGAAGGAAGGAAAACCTAAATCATGAATAACGATAATATTTAAAAGGCATATCCCATGTTCTTAAATCTTCTAAAATTGAGTTCAAAAATTCTCTTCAAATTATTTTTGTTTATATTGCCTGGAAAATAAAACTCTTGATAATTTTCATCTTATTGATCATTATAGAATGATTCAAGTCTTTGTATATACACATGTATGAGTGTTTTTACCGCGACGGCAAGAAACACCCTTAGAAGAATCCGAAGGGAAATGTGTACTACTTAACTTTCCAAGCAATGGAAATTTTTCATATTCCTACACATTACTACATTTAGACGCTACCGAAAGACTCCCAAAAAAACATGAAAAAAACTTCACAATTATACCGAATTTACACACCTATATATCTTAAGAAGTGAAGGATAATCTCTCACCTTAGAATTCTCTTAGTGACTAATTCACTTACACATGTTTGAGCAGCCATACAAAATTACAAGGCCACAACTCTAATTCTAAATGGATGTGTTCATTGAATGCCAAAAATCACAAAACCTCAAAGTTGTAGCTTGAATCTGGGGGCAATAGACCTCCTTGCACTAAAATGGCTACCGAGTCTTCATTGTTTCTCCAAATGAATTGAAAGTAGGCTTGTTGAAAAGCTCACTTAAATCTGCACTACATCACAAAGTTTCATTTTCAAATTCTTTGTGACCTTTCCGATCTTGCCCCTCAAAGTTGATGCCTTAATTTAAGATTCATTTCCTAGTGCTAACTTCAACCAACCTCCTTCCAAGCCATGGAAGGAATTGGGTCAAATCTATTGGACAAATTTATCTATCCACCTATCATAAACCTCTTGCCAATTATGTTTTTTCAATCACCACTTCCAAAAAACACATTAAGAAAAAGAGAAGAAAGAGCAAAAAACAAAGAGGAGAGATAAGAGCTTCAATCCCTAAACTCCTACACTAAGAGCCGTTAGCTTAGGGATTCATCCATTAACATTTCATCCCTACACTAATTTACTGAAATTTGCACTAAGTTGCAGGAACTTTCACTATTTTGTTGTTTTTCCCACAATTTTTAATTGCATTTCACAATGCTGGTGTTTTACTATTTTCTAACTCTACTAATAAATTTTGTATTTTTTGTGTTTGTATTTTTGATTTCCAAATCATTTTATCTACAATTTTTCTCATGTAGTATTTTGATTCTAATTCATCTACATTTGAACATTGACCTAATTTAATTAAATTCACATTTTCATCTAATGACTTTTGGATTTCAAATTAGGCTATTAGGCTATACTCGTAATTGTAGCATGATTTCAAATTCCTGAAATTTCCACTATTGTTGTAGAAGTTCTATTTTCAACCTATTAAAAATCCATTAGATCATGATTATATCTTTAATTCCTCCAACTATTATCTCTTAACTTATAATTTCATCTAGATTGTCTAATTTACTTTAATTCTAAGTTGTGAGCCAATGTGGTGGCTTACAACATGAATCTATCATTATACTACTTGAAATATATACGGAGTATAAAATTCAAAAGGTTAAAGTCTATAGCTTTGTGTTCTGGCATTAAAATTAAAGAAAACCCTGTAAATTTTGAATGACTGAGTAGAATAATATGAATAAAGCTTCACATGAAGTCATTACAATCAGAAGCTATAAAAAATGTGAAAATACAAAAATACTGTACCTTACTAGTAGCTTTGCCAAAAAATAACTATTATAATTTTTGCCTAGTTTTTAAATATATTATCCCTTTGTCTTGCCTAATATTTGGAAATTGCAATTAATTGTAGAAATATCACAATATCCTTCTTTGGGGACATGTCTAAACCATTTATAGCAATCCTAGCTCAGTATTCTATGCATTTTTTGAACAATTAACCTTTTATTTTTAGTCTTGCCTAACCTTGCTTTCAAACTCTAAGTAAATATTTTTTATTGATGTGTTGAATTTGCATTAGGAAAATTTTCAGCCCTCAAAGAGACTTCGGAGTTTTGTACCCTTGCAATGCAATTACAGAAAAAAAAATAAAGTAGGTGATTAAACTTTAGAAGACTAATCACCTAGTCAAAAAATATTGTGTGAGTTTAGGGATTAAGCTGTTGTGTATTGGCATACAAAAGTTTTATAGGTTGATAATTGTACCATGATCTAGTATTGTTCTTGAATTGATGATCGTATTCATTGAAAAACAAACTATTCTCATATTTTTGCCACGGTGCTCAACAAATTTGTGTCAATTAACAAATGCTTTTATCATCTCCAAAATATAAGATGCATGGACCAAGTGCTGGGAAAAAAAATGAGTTGATTAAAACCAATGCTTGGTAAGGTAGGAGGTCCATAAAGCGTCCATCTAAGGGCTAAAGCTGAATTTTGGCACTAAACTTTTCTTGAAAGACAAGTGGAATTGGCATCTAACCCAAGTCATTTCAGATTTTTGGAGCTTTATGGAATTAGTTATGAATTATTGAAGTTGCGTAAAAGTGCATTTCAATGGGCTCTAAAACCGACCACCTCCTCAAATGTAGATTGCTTGTACGTTGGAGAGTGAAAAATGTACCTCCAAAGCCTGATTGGTTTTAGAACCTGCTCCATTTTAGGACCTCCTACCTTAGTAAAATATAGCTCGTGGAAATGAATAGTGGTAGGACAAGCCTACCAATTCTAGTGAGTGTCTTTTTTCCTCAATTGGCTATTAGTAGTTTCAAAGATGAAAATAAGAAAATGAATTGGAATGATGTATCTTACTCTAGGAAGGCCATGAAACATTGTGGTGTAGCATTGGCTATTGGTTGCACTTGAGAGTGTGAATTAGTTATTATTACATCTTTAAGAAATTGTTGAAAAATATGAAAAATAATTTCAAGGGCGTGATGTATCTGGGTATGCTAGGCCAACCTATGTATGTATTATGTTCTTTTTGACTTGTTTATAAATATAAAATTTTATCAATTCTATTTGATGTGATATAATTTTTTCTATTGTAAATGGTTTACATGATCTCTAAATTTAGTCACATTTTCAATTTCTTTAATATTATCATTATATACAAACAATGCTTGTTGTGTGTTAGTGGTTCCAATTTTATTAACTTCTAAAGTTCCAAGGCCTAATTTTCATCCAAAACTTTCAAAACTACTTTCTATTGCCAAGAGCATAGAAATTGATTTGTTTTCTATTTCAAACTATTGGGTCTTTTACTAAACTAGTGTAAGAATGCATAAAAAAAAATCCTGAAATTTTGACTAAGTAGTTTGCAAGATACTTGCATTTAAATTGAGGAAAACAAGTTTTTACATACCTTGCTCAATTAGATTTTTTGGATTTGAATCTTTGTAGCTTAAATTTTTTGCAAAATTAATTTTGGATTTGAGTTTTTTTATATTGAAGAATTGAGTAGAGAATTTTTTTTGAGGGGGAGGGGATTGAAAAAACACACTTAATTTTCATTCTTAAAAGAACTGCTACGCAAAAGTAGATACAAAATTTTAATTGTTAATAATTCTAAGGTGGAATTGAACTACACTAATCCCAATGGTGAAATTGCTCTAGGGCAAGAAAACTAAGCTATATGGATTGTTTTCTTTTTAAAGTGTGAAAATTGAATTAAAAATTAATCTTATAAGTTCTTTTTTTTAAGATGCTATGAATGTCCTCTAAAACACAACTCTTCATAACTTTCTCATCTCTTGTCTAAATGGTATGAAATAAAGCTTTCCATCTAGGCAAAAGTATTTCATCTAAGAAACAAAATTTTAAAAACCTTATTTTGAATTTCCATGATTTTTTTGTGCTAGGTAGTGAATTGCTTTTCAAGCTTAGGATGGCATAATCTTTGCTCCTAGACACCAATTTCCATAAAAATTGTATCCTTCAAAAGTTAATGTGTATTCCTATCTTCGAAAAATGTTTCAAAAAATAATGTAAAAAATTGAGATCATAGAAGCCTACCCAAACCTTCTTGAAGTGTCTCCTAGGGAAACACTAGGGACTTTAGGGGTTTCTTCATTTACCTTCCTTTATCTGTTCATGATAACAATTCTTCAATGTCAATGAACAATTCCTTCAATAACACTTGAATTTGAACACGTCAAAATTTGATATTGACCAAAAATGATTGTGTTGGTTACATTAGTAGGATTGTTTCAATTCAATGTTTAAGTTCATAATTAGTGTTGCTAAACACAGCTAAATTTCTTTATCAGTGTAGTTTGTAAATACGTAGGGAACACCAACCCATATGCTCAGCCTYCTGGTAAGAAAATCAAACAATCCTTCACATTAAAATAATTATTACAATTACGAAAAAAATAGAAATCTCGACTGACTGATGTCTCGACTCCAAGTCTTAAAACTTCTCTATTAACTTAACCCTTGAAGGACGGACCCCGTGGAAATCATGCATTTTGATACCATGTGACATCATCTCCTTTGAAAAAGCCAAATATACTCATTGGAAGTCAAAGTACTAGAAAAGATCTCCCCTTTCCACCCCTAATACCGAGGATGAATGATTGCATTTCTGTCCTACAAGAAAATATTCTTTGCCATTCATCGGACGCAAAACGTCCTCGGCGTCGTTTAAGGGTTAAGAAAATGAAATAATAATGCACAGTCACTTTGCTGTACAGTACCATCCAATAAGTCTTGCAACCCCACTATGAAGTCCTTCAAACTTTTCCTTTTAAGATAAATTTTAAGAATATCCTATCAAAACTATCCTATTAAATCTATTGCTTTATAGAATCTTAATCAAAATGTGAAATTTCAATGTCCAAAAATAGGAACTCCATTTTTGGTAAATTATTTTATTTCTTTTTCACGGTTATACATAATAATTAATTGAAAAATAATTGTGATGATTTTTTAAAATTTGATTGCATATTTATTTAAGAAACATCATTGTCCACATCTTTCATGTTACAAAAACTCACACTATGTAGGTAAATTTTTTTTCTATGTGGCTTTAATGTGTTTTGCAATCTTCTTTCATACACATTTAAGGCAAAGGTCATGAACTAAAAACAATTCAACAAACAATGTCAAACACGGTATCACTAGGAAGCTATAGTATTGTAGAAGCCTAATATAACATAAATTTTACATTTTGTCTTGCTCACTAGCAACTATTTTGCAATAAAGTGGTACATCCACTACCATCAAGTACTACCACTTTGAGGTGCTATTAGAGCTTGCATTTGGTTTGGCCTTGTAGAAATTGACCTTTAGATACTTTCTTGAGGTATATCCTCCCATGCCAAATTCACTAGTGTTCTCATTTGGTCTTTACTATGGATCTACATCTTTTTTGCACTTGATCTTTGACTTACTTCCATACGTTTTCTATGGAATTGAAGTCAAAAGARTGTGGTGGCCATTCAATGAGATTTACACTATATCGTAGTGCAAAGTTTACGAACACTACTTAAAATTTCACAAAGTTTGCTTATAGAACTCCTAGCAGTATCACTTATACAATATTATAGACAAACATCGACTTTCCTCTCAAAACTTCTAGGCTACATCTACAAGCAACAATCACTAGAAGCACGTCTACATTAATGTTGGTCCTCTCAACTCCAAAGCCGGTTGAAATTCACTACCTACGATCTCGTAATATGAGATTATTCAAATGTAGCATTGTGCCTTCAAACTAAGATTAGTGTTTCCAAAATTAACCACATATCATAAGAGAAATATTTCTAAGAAGTGGAATGAGTCACAACAAGGTACATGACTCACCTTGTTCAAGGCCAAAAATCTCAATCAAATATCTAAATTTACCTGCTACAATTATGTTTTGCAATTAGAGTGTTTGCCCCAAAACTGAGATGGGGTTGCAAGACTTATTGAAGGCCACTGTACAGGAGTACTGTACACACTCCCCTAAGCTTAAGTTAGTGCCAGATAGACAAGAAAAAGCCRAAGACCACACGGTCAGCAGGTCGACAACTTGCGCTTTAAAAATAGAATAAAAATCTCCTYCCAAAGGCCCCAAACATGCAGTATCTTTATTAGGTGTTTGGGGGAAGGACGGAGCACTTCAGTCAACCCTGGGTGAAGAGAATTTTGGCTCATTGAAGTACTGTACCTTCTCTTTCTTTCTGACTACTGTGCGGATTGGAATTTACCAAAAAGAAAAGAAAAGAGAAAGACTCCAGAGGATGGCTAAGGTAGGAGGTCCATAAAGTGATCATCTAAGCACTGAAACTGAATTTTGGGGGAGGTGAAACATCTTGGGAAATTTTTATAGTAAATTTTCGATGAAAGACAAATGGAATTGACATCTGGCTCAAGTCGTTTCATATTTTTTTGGAGCTTTGTGGTATTAGTTATGAAATTTTGAAGTTGAAATACCAAAGGGCTCTGAGAGCGACCACCTCCTAGAATGTACACAACATGTACACTTTTGTACATTGAAGAAAGCAAAATGTACCTCTATGTCATGTTCGGTTCAAAAATGCCCAGTCGGAGTTTGAACCTCCTACCTTATGGTTTTGTCCATCTTGCCCATACTTTGAACTTTACTTATAGTCATTGCCGCAACTTCATTTCAAGTCAAAACCAAAATAGAATTACAGAATACTTTTGACACTTTGTAAAGATCGGCCAAAACATAATATAAGGGAGTATGCTCTAAAAGCGACAATCTCATTGAAATTGCACCTATAAATAGCTGTAGAATGGATATGAGGTGATCCTTAAATGGACCATATTCACCATTGAGTGAATCAAGAAAAAATTCTTTTTTGTTGCAAGAGCCAATCATTGTCTTTCATTTCCTCCCATCTCTTTACAAGTTGCTAGTGGGCAGATTTTGGAAGACCTATGGTCACAAATAGATGCCTATGTCCCAAATCTTTGAAAATTCATATGTAATTCAAAAATGCTTGGAAAAATATGAAACCACTTGTGCTAAGTTTCACATCCTTTTTTCTCTTTGAAAAATGAGCTAAAAATATCTTTGTCCATGAAAACCTACGAAAATTGGACCAATCCTAAAATGGTTGCTTTTAGAGCATACTCCCTGACGCAGTAGACCACCAAGAATGTCACTCACAATAACCCTCCCATTGTTTCCATTACAAAATATTTGGGCCCTCTAAAGGGCCATCTAGAGGGCCTACAGAAATTACTTGTTTATTGGCGTACTTGCATACAAAGTGCATGAATCTTTGTAGAATCCTCTGTGCCAAATGGAGAAAATGACAAAACCACATTAGATCCAACGACGACGTTTGGAAAAGTTGGATGGTACCAAACGTGGCATGATGGTACTAGCACCTCCAAATAGTTTAGTTCCACTATAATTGTGGTACCAACAGTCTTTTATAATATTTTAGTGTGCACTCCACTATTTTTAGTGAAGCCTCCACTAAAATAATAGAGAATACTCGGAGTCTCTAAATGGTACTTGGGCAAAATGGGTAGGTGACTCCAACTTCACTTGGCTTCATGACGACTTTTAAGAGTACCCCGTCAACGACTACCCATTTTCTTATTGGGAGAAAATGCAATGCACTCATCAAGCAGCTCTTGTCCTTCCTTGCCCTCCACTTTTAATCCTTGCGTTGATGCCAGCACATCATTTGCTAGAGCCATCTATGATTTTAGTGCTCATTTTCTGGGGTCTCCAAGACATAAGAAGTGACTTGGACACTCCGGTGAAGGCACCAATTCTGACCGATGGCAAAACTTAATTTTATTTGGATGTGCGAGATTTTTATGTTTCTTCCAAATTTTTTTACTAATTTCCAGGATCCAACATCCAATAGCTGTGGTGCATTTCTAGCTCTAGAGACAATACATAGAGCTCTTACGCGGCCCTTTGGAGGGCCCAATTTTTTTGTAATGAGGGTTAACCCTTAAATGACAGACTAGTGACTGTGAAAATCATCAATTTTAATACCGTGGAAATCACTAGTTTAAAAAATATATATAAAAGTACTCATTGGAAGTCAAAGTACTATAGAAGATCTTCCCTTTCCACCCCTAATTCCATGGATGAATAGTTGCACTTCTATGCTGTACAGTTTGATTCTCTGTCATTCATCGGATGTAAAATATCCATTGTGTCATTCAAGAGTTAAAAGCATCCCCATCCGCTTAGCAAAATTTTGTGTGGGATTTGGCTTGCAAAATGGGGGGTAATACCTACTCATTTTGCAAGCTAGTCGCCCAACCGTTAGCTTGTTAAAAAGCCAAAGTGGTCAATAGCAATGCCAACAACAAACTTTAGTAGCAACAATTCATGGGAGGTAATACCCACTCATGCTAATTTTTTGTGCGCTTTATTTTGGCTTATTTGTTTTGCAAGCTGGTTTGCAAGCTAATAGAGGTCTTGGAGCCTGCCTCTTAAGAAGTTCATCCATTTTGCAAGACAAGTGGGGCACTTTTGCAAGCCACCTTGGACAAGTCATCCGTTTTGCAAGACGGGTGGGGATGCTCTCAATTGGATTTCATAAGTTGTTGAGTTTTTTTCTACTTTCACTAAGGCAGATATAATAAGATGTGCAGATCTTGAGGGTAGTTGTGGAATAAAACAAAGAGTGCTTGATAGGGAATGGTTTTGGAAACTAACAAAATTGGTTTTGTATTTTCACGAGCTTATATGAATATAATACAAATTTTTGAGAAAAACTGCATAGATGCATTTATTGTGGACCGTAGACTAGCACACTTTAAGTGGTTCCCCAAACATGCAAAAACAACAACTCCTATGCTTGTATCACTTATAGGCAATTTGCCCTCATCATTGTAAAAACTTCCAGTATCCTGCCTTAGTTTTGGATCCACCTAAGCAATATTTTTAGGGATTATTCTAGGTGTCAATAAAGGGATCTTGTTACATTTGGGTGCTTCTACCTTAGTAACATAATACGGGTTGTCATAGCTTCTCCAAAAATGAAACTTTTATGAAGAATGAGAAGTTGTGGAGTGAAAAGACAAGTTGATAGGGAGCTTTTCTCCATGAAGACATTACTCCCCCTTTTTGCTATGTGAAAAATGAGAGTAGACATGGCTTGTTAATCTTCTCCATGGCTTCTCAATTTTCACGGTTTCTCAAATTTTTTCCTCAATGAATTCTAATGAGATGAAGCATACTTTCAAATTGAGGTCCTTGGAATGCGTGGTTGATCGCTTAGGATTAGAGCATCCATACCCTTATTCCCTTACTCGCTAGAGTTGGGTTTCCATTTAATTTTGAAGAGCCTTCAATTGGCTCACTTAAACTCACCAAATATGACCCATAAACAATCAAGTGACCACTCATCAAGATGAATAAACAATAAAACAACTAAACTTAAGATACATGATCATTTCAAGGGCTATCCCTTGACATACTTGCAATGATTGAGTGTCAAGAGGATATTCTGAAGGCCTCATAGCACTATTCATTCACATTTGTAGAACTGAATGTCAAAACCTCTAGCGCGTAATAAGAGTGGGGGTGCTCAGTTTACCAACGGGTTTTGACTTTTGAGGGTTACGGAACATGAGTGTTTAGGGGGTGATGATGACTCCCAAACACACCCGTGCCTCCGTCACTGCTGAATAATTGTATGAACTTTTTACGAAACCCCAGAATAATAATCCTGGTTTCGAGGCGAGAGTTTTCTCCGGGACCCCACCTGCAGGAGTGCAGGTCGACGACTTGCAGAAAGAAAACTGAGTGTTCAACCACAGGGACTACCAAACTACCGATCGACATGGCTCGACCACGGCCATCCACCTCACTTATTACGCCACATCCATTGGTTCAATCCTGCTTCGATTCTCAAACGATTTTCCTGTCCGTTACTTCTCTGCTAGATTCGCCATTAATGAGTCCAAATGTAACGTACGGTTGTTGTTTTCGGATACGTGCCCTGCAGACAGGGGCTATCGGCGCTCTACACGGTGATGGGAGCAGACAATTTGGACGTGAGTGCGCAGCACGACGTCTTGCTCGACTCGTGGCTGGGCACAGCGGACAGCAGATTCCACAAGATGCACGACTACAGTTACGTCTTCAATGGCGCCGCCCTCGACTTAAGCGAAGCTCAGGTACTTGCCATTCCTTAATGGGGATCCACTCAAACAGTGTTGCACATCCGTAGCRAACCATTTCAGAATTGCCACCCCTCAATGGTCGGGATCCAGGTAGTGTTCCTAATCCGTAACYAAAYCCATTTCAGAATTGCCACTCCTAAATGGGGATCCAGATAACTAGTTTTCCATATCCATAGCCAAACCAATTTCACAATTGGCACTCCTCATTGGGGATCCAGACAGTGGTTTCCATACCCATAGCAAACCATTGCAGAATTGCATAAATCAGGAACCAAATCAATCTCGCATGTCTCGCCTCAATCTCTCATAACCAAATCTGCATCCCTTAATCGTGATCCTCATGGATCYCATGTAGTAATTCGAGAATTGAGCAAACGGGACTTGCGTTCTGGTTGTGGGTCAGGTTTCCTTGCTGCGAGACAACCCCGCGGTATCCCGCGTGGAGCGCGACGCCCTGATGCGCATCAGCACCACCCACACTCCCGACTACATGGCCCTCCCTGGCGGAGCTTGGAACAGATCCGGTGGGGCGAACAGTGCGGGAGAGGATGTGGTGATCGGCTTGGTGGACACGGGAATCTACCCTGACCACCCGAGCTTCGCGAATTCGACCACCAAGCCGTATGGGGTGCACCCGACGTTCAGGGCGCCGTGCGGGACGGATGCGCGCGTGCCTGGGGGGTTCTGTAACGGGAAGATTGTGGGRGCGCAGCAGTTCTTCGCGACGGCGATACAGAATGGGAATGTATCGGAGCTGGATGTGAACAGTCCCTTGGACGGCAACGGACATGGAACGTGAGTTCTTGACGCTCTTGGGATTGCTTCGGGGTTGGGGCTTCTGTTGCGTGCATTGGGCTCTTGGTTGCGTTGGGGTGGGCTCAAAATTTGAACTCATCTTTTGGGAGTTTTTTTTTTTTTTTTTTTGTTTCCCCGGGCGCAGGGTTTGCATGAGTTGTGATTGGCCATGGGGAATTGTTTGGCCTACACAACTCCAATCCATGGGTACACAACTCCAATGCATGGGTACACAACTCCAATGCATGGAGTAGTTAATACTTTGCGCACTTGCAATTGCAAAACCCAAATATGGCATGTGATGTTAGGGTGAGATGTCTTAAGCTAATAATTGTGACCTAATAATCATGACCTAAAATTGAATAGATCCTTGTAGATTTGTGATTGAAACATATATTATTTGGATAAAAAAAATTGTTGTTGTACATATATTTTCAATCTTTACATGATATCCCTCTAAAGTCATTAATGTTCTCCATGATGGTTCTAAAGCTACATTACATTCACCCCACAAGAAATTTCTTGTTGAGGGTGAAATAATGATTGTAATGTTGGCCCCAAAAGTACAATGAATGAAGAGGGGGTGGGGGTGGGGGGTGGGGGTAATGAAATTAGTTATGTTTCATATATTTGATGTGGGTAACAAAAGGACTGAATAAGCTTACTTGAAGCAAGAATCAAACTAATCCCACCTTAGGCTACATTTGCTTCCAATCTCTGTCTTTAGTCTACGACCAAGGGTTATTTTGTTCCACCTAATAACAAGATATGCTTCCCTAAAGGTKAAGATATCCTATTGGTGTGAATATGCTCTTAGGGTGTTATGGTTGTCTGCTTTCTCATTCTTGACTTTTTCTAACTAGGTGAATTAGAAAAGTGCAAAATCTCATGAAAATAGGTACTTTGACATTTTAATTTGTAAAAAATAGGAAAATAATTTTTTTCAAAACTTAAAAATTGGCCATTTGTTAAGAGTTGATGGTGATGAGATTTCACCAAAAAATGGTCTTAGAACCATCATCAATGTTTTGAAATTGTGCGCAATGGGAGTGCTGTTTGCACTCATGTGGAGGACATAAAATAATAAATTTTTAGTTTCCCTTTGGTAGGTCTATGCTTTTCTACTATGTTAATAGACCATGGAAATTTCAGCTCCAAATCATTAAATTTGGGGACTCCTAACGTAGTGAAAACCTTTAAACCTCAAAGTGTGACAAATTAGCAAAAATGATTCTTAAATGTAAATGAGATGTAAATTTATCTTTCAATTTTTTGGAAAAATAAAAGATATGATTATCATCAAGTTAGGCATCTCCAATAAAAATTCAAGTTTATGGGGTTTATGCTTCAAAAGTTATTGAAGATTACAAGAGAGCCACAATATTTATGACAAAGAATAGGACCGGTAGTTTTTGCAATGACCCTGCACTAAAATAGTGTTTTTTTGATAAATTGTTATTTGTCCTTGGTTCAAAATCTACTTATAGCCATATATGCATGCAACCATGTATATCTATGTTCCAATTATATTCATATTGTCCCTTCTTTTTATTGTGTTTCTATGAAAAGTGGGAGAATGGGCATTATGGATATCCAAGATTTAGGGCACCATGGCCAATTCTAAGGAGTCACAAAGCCTCTGTAATGAATGTTTTAGGTGATACGCTAAGCATAGTTCTGAGTACTTTGAGATGACAACAAAGTCACAAGTATCAAGACGATGAAAGCTTATTAGATATTTGTAAGTCATGTGAAGCACAAAAGAGTGTATGTTATCCCACGCATTAACTATAGACATGATTTGGATATTTCATAACCCAATTATAACTTTACATCTTTTTTTTTCCCTAATTACACAAGAATTTTGTATGAAAGTGCAAAGGCGTTACTGGTACTGAACTAGAGTAAGATTGATATTTGCAACGCTATTTGATCACTTCCATGGAAATACCACCCCACCAAAATGAAAACATCAGATCATACTACAAAATGGGAAATTCAGCATGCACTAGCACTGTTGATTTCACCTTTCAAGAGTGCGCGCACACCTTTGTTCTTGAAACTTATAGGGCATGGACCATCATTTTCAAGTTTTTGGTCCCCTTGCAAATAGACTCACAAGCCCACGGGATACTTGACCCGTGCTTTGACGCGCTTACAATAGCTCACCATACATACTCCTTACGCTTATTTGTCCCCACATGTCGAAAATCTAACCAAGGGTGTCTACAACACCAATAAGAAAACCGGGCACAACAATCGTGTCATACTCTAGCAGTATGGATAGAAGGTAGAGGATACTAWAACCACTAGGAACCTTACACCGTATCCCATTTCCATTTCCAATACCACACTCAAACATACATTCATACTCAATTGGAATTCAACTAGGAAGTAGTGTAACCATGACTTGGCTAATTGTCAAAGTTTTTGAATGCAAATGGGGTTATCTATTGTCCCTCAAATAGTGCTCCACAACCTCCTCTTTGAAATGCAAAATAAATTTGTGTGTAGCAATAAAAATTTCATCTCAACAAATGTTCTCAACAAATGGGACTTTTGTAACTAGAGATCTCACCATAGCTCTTCACATTCATATGTTTCCTTGTCTAGACATATCACTAGAGCCATTGCTCCCACTGTTGCAAGGATCAACGTKTTGACCTTGTGAATTGGATAGTTTGATAGGCACATATTGGTGAGTTTCACTTGCCATCGGCCTGTTTGTGCATGTTGGAAATTATAAATAAAACAACCGTAAATCTTGCAACATATTATGCACTCAAATGATGATTTCAGCCCCTAGCACTGTGATTTCCTTCCCCCCTACTTGAAAAGAAAAACAAATGTCAATGTGAATACTACCCCCTCCTTTCAATGTTGTCGATGAGATGATCAACTTGGAAAAAGAGAGCAGTTGATTGTGTTGACAAGCACATAATCTTTGCTGTTGAATAATTAGGTTTTGGTGCTCTTCATTTGCAACGCTCATTGACAAATGCTAGATTGCTATGGGAGTGCGTCGCAGGTGGAGCATTGTAGTGCTAATTCCAATCTTGTGTTTCCTAAGTATGTTGGAGAAGTGTGTAGTAAGAAGTGCGCCGCAGTGCTTTCTTACTTCTATTTCTTGTCTTTGCTCAAAGGACCAAGTCAAGAGTGACAAAATCACACTATAAAAGCACGTTTAGACACAATTTCAATAGTACTCAATAGTCAAATGGTTGGAGAATCTCAGGAGGGGAACCTAAATAATCACTTCCTCTAGTTCATTCTTGGTTTCATTTTTTGTATTCTAGACCATATTGTTTGAACCATATTGTTTGTTCTAGTTTCTCTTACCCATGCAGTCSTAGCTCGAGTCCTAGCTAGTTCACAATTTCTTGAATAACATTGTTACCTGCGCAAAACAGCAGTGGAAGGTAATATAGGACCAAACTGCTTCAAATTCATTTGAATTCTTGAGAGCCCAAGATTAGTTTCAGAACAACTTAGTCTTGTCTTCTTGCTCCTTGATTTATGCCTTTTGAGCACAATTGGAATGTTTTTTGAATGATTCACAATTTTTGAATGCAGGAGCTCGCACAAGGATACACTTCGTGCCTAGCTTCTTACCAAAATTATCCACACAAATTGCTTAGAAGGTAAGATCATGTCTGTGTTTTGTCAAATTTTGAAAATTGACTAGTTTCATGCGTGAATTCATAGTGTGCTTAGTGTATAGGATGCTTAGTGTACTTAGTGTGCTATGATGAATGGATGCTTTGTGTGCTGTAATTTACGGATTGTTTAGATTTTTTGAAGTACATTRTTTCCAATTCTTGATGCTCGATTCACTTACTGTAGGTTTTGAATACGCTTTGAGAATGGCATCAATTGTGTCTCASATGAGTACAACCGATGAGTACAACCAATGATAAAAGTACATGTGTATCCCTTCCACARTTTTCAAAAAAGTTTAACAACCAATGGKAGAATGATATATGAACCCMTTTTGTTTTTAATGTATGAATTGGATAGAAAGCAACATGTTTATCAACTATGCAATCAAAATATGGCCTCACTAATATACATTGAAAATGAGAATATGCAATATAAATTATTCAAGAGAGGAAAAAATGTTGGATTGAACAATTAGTGAATGGTGTGGTGCAACTGAAGATACGCTCCATCTTATGGTGTAGGCACACCAAATTAGTACAGTAGAAGACTTGTGAACTACCAACACAACCTTTGAAGTGGAAAGAATTGAAATACATTGCAGCCTCTTGCGCAATTACGCAATTCCTCATAGTAACTTCGAACAGGTGGTTAATACGATCCATACCACGATAATTTAGACTAGATTTCTCTTGTACTACAATTATTTAAGCGAAGTTCACTTAGAAATCTCCTTTCCTTTCGTTAGTCAGGGAAGTTTTACGAGTTCATCTCAAAGTACTTTCAACTCTGAGAATACTCTGGGCCACTTCACAGTGTCTTGAGTTCGTAGAACTTTGATCATACACGGTGATTGATAGTGTGCCAATTCTATTAGTTGCAGGCAATTCTGTCGAGGCAGCAGACTGAACGTAAGGACGACACGGACAAATCAGACAGTGAATCTCAATCTTCAGAATGATAGTTGTGAGAAGTGAACGCTTCTTATTGTGAATGATCAAGCGACTACGATACTTGAAGGCTTCAGCTCCCGATGTGAGGTTCCTTTGATACTAGAAACACTGCSTACGACACTACGGGTTGTCCGAATCTCTATCTTGCTGATTGCACAAGTCGGACCAGGAATGCACTGCGACGCCCAAGTAGTCGTGGACCCTCTGATGGTTAAAATCCACACGTCCTGACGTGAGTGGCGTTGAAAAAGGTGCACTGTGACGCACGAGGAAAGCATGATTGGATGTACTCGCAGTCACAGCCCTCGTGCCTTCCCATCTCGCACCTCACTTCCTCGCCAGGTAGACATTCCATGCCTGGAGACTGGCACACTGCATCCACCAGAACAATCAACAAACAGGAATGTCAAACCTCACAATTTGTGTTTCACAATGTGCAGGTCTCTTACCGCAGTGGTCAGAAATGCAATTCTTCCTCTTTCAAAGTGGTAGCCTTTCATAGAAATTTCCTTCTATGATCAGGTGGGTCAACTTCTACACCCCCTAATGCCTTGGAACGGGCAAAACCCGGTTCAAAGCTCACTCTGTTCTCTCATCGTCACTCTTCAATATCACAAGAATTCGCATACAAACGTGAAGACAAGCTAGGAGCTTGACAAGTGTAAAATGGGTAGTAGATCACATTCTGGACTTTTACAACCATGTCCTTTAATACACAGTTTCACTTTTAATTTGTCACCCATGTTACAGAACTCCATTCATAATCCCATGCTTTGGATGGCATCTAAACTGTAACTTTAAAGCAGCTTTCCAGCACCAAGGRTTATARAAACCATGACAGYTTATCTGYGGTGGAAAACAMTACAGTTYCAGAGCAAAAAGCASAAGTCTCAGAATGAGAGCAAAAGWATTAGCTTAGGAATAAGAAAGGCTTACAAAGAGGCATGTCCTCATTGGTTTTCACGGCAGGCGGCGCTAGGAGGCGACGAGAGGCTATTTGGGAGGCTAATTGGTTAAGTTCAAACATGGATGTCAACTGCAGCACTCACACATGTCAATCCACCATGTTAGAAATGGAGCAAACGACTCATTGAAATAACACCCCAATTGTGCGACGTCCTTATCTAAAATAAATTTAGAAAGCGTCAAGGAAGGATGAGAACCGCATGCTTACAAAAAAGAAGAAACGATGACCGGAATTTTAATCAATAGAAACAATTTTGAGGGATCAGCTATATGTTAGCTTCCGAAGTGGACTTCCTATTTGTAGAGTGACGTTGGACACTAATTATGGGAAATTACTTAGATGAGGATGATGCTTATAATCACTAGAGACAATGTGATCGTACCCTTTCAGCTTCAGCCTGCACTCTGGCTAAGTCTTTCATGGTCATGTACTTTCTGCTGGCCTCTGCACAACAACAACAACAATTTTCATGTCTAGTCAGGCCATGGTGATCATAGTGAGGGGGTCAAGTGGGGATCGGTTAGAGTTCACGAGTTGTGTAAATTGGGAAAAACCCAATTTAAAATCTCTATGAGTGGGCTGGTACCGTTGGACATGAGATTCTGGGGTTAAGGCTGGATTTAGAAACAAACATCACATAAGGTGAAAACACCAAAAAATGTGAAACTAAGCAATTCAGCATAGTTGGAGATTTGCACATGTGGTAATTAGCAGTATGACAAAGGGTTCTACAACAACGACTGGACTCCACCTGCGACTCCTGCGACCCCAAGTCTTCTCCAGATGCAACAAATGTTACATTGCCACAAGGTTCCATGCATTTTGAGAGCCCAGGCTAGCTGTGACAATAATGAGATCATAGTGATCAGAGCTTTCACGAATTGGTCTGCTCGAAAACTCCTCAACAACAAAAGGTTTGTTTCGTGTCGAAGGATCGACGTACCTGTGAACACCAGCATCATCAAAAGAATCCCCATCAAGTCTCTCGCATGCATCCCCATGACGCTTCCTCTTCCTCTTCCCCTTCCCCTTCCTGCACCACAAAACAACCGTACCCCATCACACACTTTCCACCACCAGCTAGCAACCACACTTCAGTAACCTCTTCTGCAATGAATTCGAAGCATCTCCTAGCTCAGTGCGCACAAGAAACAATTGCAACAGAGTCACACGCAGCAGAGATCAAGAACCTCACAACCACCGAATCCAAGAATTCAAATCTTAGTTACTCCAAACCAGAGTCTGAACGAACCTTCTCCACAACCTCGATCGCTTCCCCAACACCCTCGATCCACCAAATAGAATTCGATCGATCACCTCATGCACAAGCGCGCAGTGTCTGTGCTCTTTGAAGGCCGAGAGGGAAATCGAAGATCAATGCGAGATGATCGAGTGCCCCAATTGAAGCAAATGATTGACAATTGTGGGATTAATTGTGGGGTCTGGATTTCGATCTTGTGGAGGAGACGGCAATGCAAATCATGGGGCGCCAGTGAAGAACTCGACGGCACTGCTTTAATTTAATTTGGGGGGCTTTGAAAGGTGATTAATTGCAGCGGAGCGAGGTACGTAGGAGGTGCAAAAAGAGCGCAATGAAGAGAGGCTGTTCCAGCGGTGCACCAGTGGGATGATTGCATTGCGCAACTGACCCCGCCAGTCTGCGGATGATTGCAGATTGCATGGAATTATGGAAAAGGACCCAATCCTGATTGGAAAGCAGAAATCAATGGGCTTAGGTTTTGCAATTGGTGATGGTCCCTTGGAATAATTCATTGAAGCTAATTCGTCTGCGATCGAAGGATCGGAACGACCTGCGATCATGCAGGGCAGCGAGGAATTCAGGGGAGCGAGGAATGAGGAGATGACCAAGTCGCACTCTGAAATAGTGATGAGTCCTGCCCATACTAGAAGAAGCTTCAACTCGTTGAAGCTATAACTGGGTGCATGCATGAATTTGTCTTCCTGGATGTCCATTTTGCAGAAGTACCGGTATAAGTAATACAGGTGCTTGCAATTCACATACTGCTGACGACCTCCAATGGCAGAAACAACCATGTTCACAAAGTTTGGACATGTGCACGTCAGAAACATCCCCATTGTGATTCGATAAACATTTCTATTAGGCTCTGTCCTGGTTTCAAGTGAAACTACTGCACCAAGGCCTGGAAAGGGGAGCAAAGTCACCGCCAATATTTGTCCTCTAATGTTGCCGGCACTCTCCTACTTATTTCGTTGCTCTGTGGTTGGTACATTTGCAATTCGCCGTATGGTTCGGTTGTTTCGCACCGTTGGATAAACATCTACATTTACAGGAGGCAAGTGATCATAGAAAATGCTCTTGAAGATATTGGACATGTTGAAGAGTCAACGTGGGGACAACGCCAGTCGCTCTTGCAAACGAAAGCCACCATGCTGCAGCAGTAACGTCTCTTCTCAACTCAGATGGGTTCCAGTCAAAATAGGCCATACCTCTGGTACTTCGAGCCAATCTATTACCCATTTGCGCTATGTTCCTTTCACGCATCGTTCAATGTCATCTCCACAAAACCAGAAGTCCGCCATAACCTCTCGTTTACTCCCGTACTCTTCTTTTCTCCTGCGATAGATTGGAACTGGGGTTCCCTTTTTTCCCTTTGCGATTTTTGCAATGCACTTTATATTTGATCCTTGTTGTTGAGCACAACACCTGGCATTTGATTTGTGGCTGATCCTTGCAATGTGCCATTTTGATGTATCACAATCGCTTTCATGTGCAATCGTAACATGCCGGCAAGGGTCCACCTGAAGTTGCTTTCTTTTATCCATGGAAGAGTCAATAGTAGCTGTTGTAGACCTTGTTCGAACACGCGGTTGAGAGAAATTTATTTTATCTGGTCTATGTAAGTCCCCAGCATCACCAATGGATACATCCAACTTCTTCTTTGTGCTACCAAATATTTCTTCTCCTTCTAGATGTGGTACACGTGTCCCAACACCTTTTGCTCCTGGTAATGTATTCATTGCCTCCGCTATCTTTTTAGGGTCTCCACTTCGTCTCGCAGCTCTCAATTTCAACTCCCCCTTTGATGGACCAGATCCTAAGGCATGGCCTCTCAAATAAGCACGGTAATTTGTCATTTGCATCCATGTGCGAATACTATCATCACAAGTAGCATCAAACAAGTTCACTCCTTTGTTTCCGGACATTTGAAGCCACTTGTTATGAACCGTTTCTGACAAGTTGCATGAAGGTAGGTCCATCATCTTCTCCAAAGACAAACCCTATAGATTCATACACAAGAAAGGGCTTTACAACCGCAAGTTCATAGATCACAACCATCACCATTTTTGAAATCAAACTTCATCCACATGTATTTCTAATAAAACAAAGGATACGCCAATATAACAAAATATATTCTTTTTTTGTTCCAATACGAACATAATTTGCAGTAATTAGGTATGATTACTTTCATAGTCAGGATAACGTACATCCGATTTTCATCTTCAATAAATTCTTTGGATTGTTCTAAAAAATGAACTTTAGATTTTTACTCTCCAGTACTCAAAACGTGGGTAGCAGAAGGTAGTGCAAAAAGAACCGTCGGATCCGACGGTTGCTTTTGCACTATCTTAGGCTATCCACGTTTCTGGTAAAATCAAAAAAAAAAATGCATGCCTACTTCAAAATTTATATTAAATTCGAAATTGCATATTTGAAACCCCATAAATCCCATATATAACAATAAACACATAAAATTTTTTTTTTTTTATAAAAAGACATAGTGACCTTACCATATCCATGCAGGCACCCCATTGACAGTACCGAAAATGCCAAAATGCAAGCGAGTGGTCCAAGTGATGAAGAGCATCTTCAGTGGCAGCTCCAGATGATAACCACCATGAACAAATCGCAAGGTAACGTGTCTCCGCCTCCTCCATATTTTTGGATTCTTTATACTATTTGCAAAGCCGTATGTGTTGGGCTTGGAAGGCTTCCTTGATGTACTTTTGCGTGTGTTTATGAAGAGAAGTACTCCAGTGCAATAAACAGGTCCTTTCACGATTCTCCATTTTCTCAGCAGATGAACCACTCCCGTAGACAATACGAACGGCATTCCAATTGGCCATAGCGCTATTTGCCATGAACCCCTTGAAGTTCGGATGTTCCACTCCATGTTTTGCCATTACCGCATTCAACGACCTCCAAAATTGCACTTAGACCTCAGTATCTTTAGACTGCATGTCACATGTTGAAATGGTCATGACCTTCTTGTATCCCGAATCATACACGTGGCAAGCCATTGTGGTCCACTCCTTTACGCGCTTTACGTGGTCAAACATTATCCAAGCGTTTTCAAGATCACTTCCAGGTTGCATGCGCTTGACTAGGACCACTCCACTTCCAGGTCCCTCGGTAAGCATCTTGAATATGTATACCTTATCTTTGCCTTGTCCAGGGAAGACGCTGTCATGGATAAATTCAAATTTAGACTCTTTCTTCATAGTCATGATGTTATCGATCACGCCTCCTTGATTGTTTGAACAAAATGAAGAAATAATATTTTGTATGTTTGGACTGCTCAAATATTGGAAGCAATCCATGACCTCCTCCATTTCCTCTTCCTTCAACATCTGCTTTTCTCTCTCTCCATTATGAAATAGATAGCAGGTAAGAAAGTCCTTGCTAGCAGAGAGCGCGATTGTGGAGTTGGTGGCTGTTGGTGTCTTTGCCACTTACTCCGCAATGAGTCCCCAAATCTTTTCTGTAGAGTCTCTATACATGCCTATTGCGACAGGATGAGCATGAGTCCCTAAGTGAATAGCGGCCCTTGTCAATTTTGGATTCTCACTATAGAAATAGTACATCTTACATTCCTACCACTGCAAGTGTCCACACACGTAGGTGATATCTTGCAAATTTTGCAAACTAGAGTACAATCTCTAGGAGGACTAGACCCTATTGCAAAAAAAAAGGTTGTGTATTCAATCCATTCAATTTCATTGCGTTTCAAAACCCTCTTCAAGTAATCACAGTCTGGATTTTCACAAACAAGGTGACCAGCATAGTATGACTTACAGAACTTGAGACCATTGGAGTTGTGAATGTTTGTTGTCACCAACTTGCACCAAGGATGTCCGTCGTAGCACTTATCCATTCCCTCTAAGTTCCTCGCTGATGATGAAGACAAAGATGATCAACATGGAGGCAATTCAAAGATGACATCTCCATTGAAGGCAGGTGGAAGAGAATTCACGCTGTCGGGTACAGAGGAGCGCGCTTAGGGAACACATGGGGTGTCTGGCTGCTGGTTGTGAGTGTAGATGAAAGGTAAATAAAAAAAACTCGAATCTTCACTTGATCTTCACTTGATCTTCACTTCAATCTTCCGTTGACCTATCTTGTGGTGGTTCTATAGGGCCAAAGGTTAAGGTAGGGTGATAAGAAACCACGGGCTTCGGACGTGTAAAACGAGACGGCCAGACCACGAGCTGACCCGTCCGATGGATTGGATCCTAAATTTCAAACCCACAGTGACCAGCAAACTTCCCTCACTGGTGGGAACAACATAAAAGTCTCGACCATGTGGGCAATTAACCCCACTTCGTCGCATCCACAACACAAAATGAGGCTAGTGTTGGTGTAAGCTAAACCGCCCGCAACAATAAAATAATTTACAAAGCCACAAGCCACACACACAAACACACAAGTCTTCAAAACTCCTTCAACTCCTTCAACTCCATCTCCAATTTCCAAGCTGTACTTTGAATGAGTGTAACTGTCGTTCTACAACTCCAAATGAACTAAATGATAGCTTTTCGGAAATCTATTACAATCATCTACTTCTCCTCTAAATTTCAAACAATTCTAAAACTCTGTACAAATTCTATGGCCATCCAAAGTTTCGGCCTTGAGAAGGGAAAGGCAGCAGACCTTCCTTTGCATCCACACTCACAATTTTCTCATACAAACTCCAAATAGAACGAATGATAGCTTCATGAAAAGCTAACACAATTTTCTACACTTCCTCTAAATATCATTGCAAAATAAGAACCTGTCCGTCTTTTATGGTTAGTCGAAGTCTCTGCCTCTTAATTTTAAAGGCAACAAACCTCACTYSACTCAAACTAGCACAACTTTTGCTTCACAACTTCAAATCAAGCAAGTGAGATCAATTTGAAAACTACACACCATGATACACAACACCTCTGAATTTCATTTCATAATTCTTCAAACTCACAACACAATGGGTCCCCAAACATTCGGTTTCTCCAAAACAACATTGGGAGAGAAGATGAATAGTGTCCATCTTTTCCTCCCCTTTTCCAACACCTTTTGCCCCACCTAAACAAGTGTACATCAGCCCTTATCTCCCTCCTAAAGTCAACTTACACCTAATGGCCTTCATATTTGGCCCCACATCAATATCTTTATCTTTAACATAGAAGGAAAATCACTTCGAAGTCCAAACTATTTCCATTCTTTCCTTCTACAACTATAACCAAACGAAATAATTTCAACAAAATACTTCAAATATGGATTGAAGTACTAATAATAAACCAATGCCTACTAAAGGTAAAAAACTAGAATTCCAAGGCTAATTTTACTCCATCTGCAAGAACTGGAAAATGCGCTTGATAGTCGCAGCGATGTAATTAACACGACCCGCCTTCGTTAAATGATTTATTGGCCCCTCTAACCAACAATGGTGACCATTACTTCCTTCAATAGGTTTCATCATGCAGTAATACTGATCGACATTGAGACCTTCAAAACATCCTTCAAATGTCACATCTCGGCTGCCGGGCTCAACACACCCAACCTGCAATAAATTCACCAGTGTCCGAGCGTCACGTTGAAGATTCCCATGCCATCGCCGCTCCACACGAGGTTGCTTTGGCGGTCGAGAAGGCCCAACTTCTTCTTGTGGATGCTCATGCGGCGGCGCAAGACTTAGCAGCAGAAGAGGTTGATCCGGTAGTTGTGACAATGAAAATTCAAATCCAGGCTGCGATTCTTCTTTTTCGTCTTGGGACTCTGAAAAAACCCTCCAGTTCGACATTCTGACTATAAAATGGAAAACAAATATCACTAATGGACTTCAATGAAACTCTAAAGCAAAGCCGTCCTTTTAAATAGATGGCATGTACCTCCACAAAACGCCATCTTGAAGTTATTCAACAAAACAGCGTCACCATGAAGCTACTCAACAATACATATTATAATATGCTTTTATATTATGAACAAATTTACAACAGGACAACGCAATGTTGCTTCATATTGTTCAAGTCCATTGTTGACAACTCGTTTTTTGAGCGGTGTATAGTTGCTAGTCTCCTCAAACAATCAATTATGCTCACTAGGTCAACTGGATTGGGATGCAACGGAGGACGTGACAAGAAAGACTGCGCGGGACTACTTGCTGGGGTGTTCACCACTAAGTCTTCTGCACCCTTTTTTTCCAATGCGGAACGTACACAGCATGTTTGCTTCTGCAGCATTAAGTCCGGTGACTCTCTTTCCGATTCGCTAGACAAATGTATGACAGAATCTACTTTCTCAATTTTCACAGCTTGGAGAACTGCCGCATTAGGAAGGACAGAAAACATTTGACGAGGTGGAGTACAAGATATTGTGTAAGTGACATACGGCATATTGACTGTGGACGTATCTGACTGACGAGTTAAGATCTCAGTTGACGCAAGTAGCATAGACAGAGAAAGCCCAAAAGCTCTATAATGGCCACATGGAAGGTTCCAGCACTGCCCTTGCTCTTCCATAGTCCTCACAATAGGGATAGACTGTTGCAGTCCTCCTGATTCAGACTTCCTCTCTTCTTCGATATAGATAGACGACTCCACAAATCTAAAGCGGACATGAAGGAGGTGTCTCGGTACTCTTGCACGTCCTCCCTCATCTACAGGAAACACAAGTGGAACATCATGACCATCTACATGAACAGAAGCCATAATGAAAAGATAAAGACGGAGAGAAACGTCACAATCAAACAAGGCTAGAATACCTTCAGGTTACGTACTTTGTTAAATACTTCCCTAAACCGCRACCCTGCATTCTCCAAGAAGGTACCAAYTAGCATTCAATTAAGGAAGTACTTCTACAATTACTCTCCATTAGGATAGCAGTTGCCAAACCGGCTCGAAAGCAGAATTTTATGACTGCAATTCAAAAAGACAATTAGTGTGTAAAGGCGGCGGTGGTAGAAAAAAATGAAGTGCATGTACAGGACATACGAGTGTACTACTTCATAATAGTTGTCACTTATTCTGTAGTTGACAAGCGCTAAAGGCCATACCGTCATTGTCAGAGAGGCATGACCATTGGTGGCGTTAATCTTCACAAAAGGCGGCACATTGAAGAAGATGTCCGTTGTCAGAGCTATCAATCTGATTATGAGAGCRTCTGTCATCAATGCATAGTGTCATCAATTCACAATAAGATGTTTATGGCCACAGGACTTGGCAACGGCTTCTTCAGCGCGTATAAGACCATTCCCCTTCTACAGTCTGCTAAGCAGTTTGTGTTCTTCAAGACAGACAAATGTTCCTCTCCGCAGTGTTTGGTAGTTAGTTTGTGCTTTGTTCTGACTTCATGTTCGTAGAGAGTCATAGCCTTCCGGTTGTTTCAAGCCATACAAAGAAGCATAAGAGGCAAATTTCTCTTTATTTTTCATCTAGAAAGGTGCTTAGAAGGTCTAGAATGATTCGTGGAAAGAAAGTTGTGTCAAAGACCAGTGAAGCAACATCTGGAACCCTTCAGAAGGTTCTCTCTTTTGTTGGAGGTGTGGGCACAGAGGAGGCTGCTGGAATGCAGAACTATGATTTGGCGGAAGCAATGGCGCAAGATACATCTACGGTACCAAACAGTGGAGGAGAAGATATAGTCCAACATGTAAGCAACTTTGTATCTCAGATCTCTCATTTGAACGTCTTAGCAATCCTTCAGGGTTTTTCTTAAAGAGGGGAAGGTCCAATATTAAACTATGTATTCCTTATACGCTTTTGTGTGTCCTGTATTTGTACTTTGGGGACATGTGAAGCTGATATTAGAGTGCTTTGAACACCGGACAAAGACTTTGTAGAAGTCCAGAGGTCAAACAATTATGTGGCCAATCCTTACGCCAAAGTTAGCATTTGTGAAGTCGAGAAAAATGTTAGTTCAGGGCGTGCTACAAAGGTCTTAGTAGACCAGTTAGAGAGAATATTTTACCCTTTTGACGTTTCGAAGACAAACTTCTATCCTCGAAACATTTGATGTGTCATAATCTTAGGAAACTGCGGATCCAATATCAAAGTCCAAGTATAATGCAACAATGTCAATAATGCTGTAATATCTCTATATAACTGAGTTTAACTGAGTTCCAATAGACGATTGTGAAAACAGTCTTTTTCTTGATCACACGAATTCCTGCGCAGAAATATATTTCAGGGCAACCAATGTGCCATTATTTAGGCAAGAAGGTTTTATCTGCAGCTTTCAATCACAAAGCAAATTGCTTTCTGCCATGATATAACCAATTTTCCCAGCCTCTGTATATAAACGATTGCCAGTGCCTCGAAGACACATCGAACCCACCATTTCGTTTTTTTGTTTAGTATGTTTAGGCTACAAGATAATCGTGAGGCAGCCCTGACTGGTGGGTTTTAAAGTCACCACCGTTTATAGTTCAGTCTTTGGAAAATCCAAATATCTTTGAATAGTTAATGAACAGAAATAGCAACCTCATTTAATTTTCTCTAGCAAGTTCTAGTGTTGATCTCCTTAAGCCAAGGCAGGATTTACTGAAGAATACCTTCTCTCAAAAGAGGGTGTTCTCATTGTGAAAATTAACTAACATAAATTAATTCCCGAAAGGGGAGTGGGCTACTGCCATTAATCCCGGGAAGGGTTCAGGTTTAGGGGCGGCCGCAGGGTCGGATTTGAAAGCTCCTGGGGCTGACGTCACCACCCAGTTGAAAGCCGGCCACAGCTCCCCGAGTGCAGCGCTTGAGTCACCATTGCCGCTTTGGAGAGACCTTCTCACAGTTGCATCCCCTTTCTGCAGGAAAGGGAACTTCACCTCAACATGGCCAGGACCACCAAAAGCAAAGCCCGAGGGGATGGTCGGATGCCTGGCGGTGGAAGCGCGGAGGAAGTGGCTGAAGATCAAGGACAGCAACACCAGGTTCGCTAGACTGCCATACTTCCGTTGAATTTTCAACAATGCACTTTTCAGCGTCTCCATAATGTCTGTGGGGTAGCGTCGCCTCCGTCGTGATATTGGGGCTCTTCTTTGTACCCCTGTCTGCCCCATTGCTTAGATTTCCGTAAGGGTTTAGGGTCTCGGGGTTCTGGGGGAAGGGTGCTTCGTGAGGAAATAGTACGTACTTGCAGGACCTTCGTAAAACTGAATAGAAAAGTGGAGGTCAGTGACTGTTTCCGTAATGTTGGTGGGGCAGCGTCACCTATGTCGTTGTCATATTCGGGCTCTTCTCTGTACCTCTGTCTGCCCCATTTCTTAGATTTTCGTCAGCCAGCACCGTCTTAGGGTTTTGGGGGGAATCGTGCTTCGCAAGGAAACAGTACGCACTAGATGGAGAAAATGTGAGTCTGCTTTTTACCAGACCGATTTCGTGGGTTCCGGAGTGGAGCTCAAAACCACCAATGGATCCGACGCCAATCTCTCGGGATACCTGTGGTACTCCCAAAACTAGTTGTGGGCAGGACCTTCGTAAAGCTAAATACAAAAAGTGAGGGTCAATGACCGTCTCCGTAATGTCTGCGGGGTAGCATCGCCTCCGTCGTTTTGATATTGGGACTCTTCTTTGTACCCCTATCTGCCCCATTGCTTAGATTTTCGTAAGCCAACAGCGTCTGAGGGTTTGGGGGGGGAAGCGTGCTTCGCGAGGAAACAGTACGCACTGGACGGAAAAAATGTGAGCCTGTTTTTTACAAGACCGACTTCGTGGGTTCCGAGGTGGAGCTCAGAACCACCAGCGGATCCGACGCCAATCTCTTGGGATACCCGTGGTACTCCCAGATCCGGTCGTGGGCATGACCCTCGTAAAACTGAATAGAAGAAGTGGGGGTCAATGGCCGTCTCCGTAATGTCTGCGGGGTAGCATCGCCTCCGTTGTTGTGATATTGGGGCTCTTCTTTGTACCCATGTCTGCCCTATGGCTTAGATTTCCGTCAGCCAACAGCGTCTGAGGGTTTGGGGAGGAGCATGCTTCGCGAGAAAACAGTACGCAGTGGACGGAGAAATTGTGAGCCTGTTTTTTACAAGACCGATTTCGTGGGTTCCGGGGTGGAGCTCAGAACCACCGGCGGATCCGACGCCAATCTCTCGGGATACCCGTGGTACTTCCAAAACCGGTCGTGGGCAAGACCCTCGTAAAACTGAATAGAACAAGTGGGTGTCAGTGTCCATCTCCGTAATGTCTGTGGGGCAGCGTCGCCTCGGTCGTTGTGATATTAAGGCTCTTCTTTGTACCCCTGTCTGCCCCATTTATTAGATTTTTGTAAGCCAATAGCGTCTGAGGGTTTTGGAGGGGGAACCGTTCATCGCGAGGAAATAGTACGTAGTGGACTAAGAGAATGGGAGCCTGTTTTTTACAAGACCGATTTCATGGGTTCCGGGGTGGAGCTCAAAACCACCGGCGGATCCGACGCCATTCTCTCAGGAACCCATGGTACTGCCAGAATTGGTCTAGGGTGGGTGCATCAAAGAGCTGACTAGCAAAAGTGTGACTTTACCGCCATCGTAATGCGTGGGGGTACCCGAGTCTCTGTCCTTGACATGTTAGGGCTCTTCTTTGTCCTCTTGCCTACAATATGTCATTGATTTCTGTGACCTACCAGCGGCTCAGTGAGAAGCGTGCTTCGGGAGGAAACCCCTAGTAGTGGACAGAGGAAATAACAACCAGTTCGACCCTAAACCGATTTCAGGGGGTCCGGGTACGAGCTCAAAACAGCCGGCGGATCCGACGCCATTCTGTCAGGATAGTTGTGTTACCCTGAAATCGGTCTTCTGCTAGTTCGTTGAAAAAATGTATAGAAAACGTGAATGGAAATAAACCTGTTTTAAATTTCTATCGGTAACAGCGTCTCCCGATTTTTTATGTGGAGGCTCCTCTTTGTAACCCTGCCTACATCTTCCCCTTTGATTTATGTGACCTAGCACCTTCTCAAGGTTTAGGGAGAAGTGTGATTCATGAGGAAACAGTACGAAATGGCCGGAGGAAACAGCATCCGATTCTTTTATAAACCGATTTCAGGGGTTCCAAGGAGGAGCTCAGAATTACCGGCGGATCCGATGCCATTCTCTCGGGACAGGGGTGGTACTCCAGAAATCATTCTTGCACTGGTTCCTTGAAAAATTTATAGAAATCGTGAATGGAAGGAAACGTTGTTTTCATTTTTGTCGGTAGCACCGTCTCTCAATTTTATATCCGGGGGCCTCTTCGTACCCCTGCCTACACCGTTTCTTTGATTTCTGTGACGTAGCTGCGTCTCTGTGTTTCGAGGAGAAGTTAGATTCGTGATGGAACACCACATATTGGACAGAGACGATGGCAGCTTGTTTGTTTAATGACTGGTTTCAGGGGTTCCGGGGATGATCTCAGAATCACCAGCGGATTCGACGCTATCCTTCTGGGACAGAGGCGGTACTCCCAAAATCGGTCTCGGCCTCTGATATAATTTTGCAGGGGATCATCACGGTAACCCATTCAATGTTTMTCATGCTAACATATTCATTTGGTTATGTGAATGTTCCGCAGAATGATCAGCTTATGGGGCAATCCTCTCCATCAATAACGCCGGTTGTGGTTGAGGACAATCAGGAGATTGGACAAGTCGCAATGGAAACGTTACCTGTAACTCCAATTCCCGGAAATGACAACCGCACCATGCAATCCCTACCAGAGAATGACAAGGAATTGGTAAGCTTCAACGATATTATGGATGCTTGTGAGCGTGCTGCAGAGAATTATGAGYAGGCACATCTCAGCCACTACAGTCCCCAGAGGAAAAGGAAGAAGCCTGTGTTTTCACCAGAGAGTTCTAGCACGGAGTACAGTTCTAAATGTCGCTCTTCTGTGTCTGTTTCTAGCCTTCATGCCGAAGAGTATGGTGATTGTGCTTGTAGTGCAAACGTGAACAAGCACCAAGTGCTTTTTATTCATCTGAGTTCAAACTCAGATGAAAATGTTGATATTGATTGATTTTTAATCAAATTTTCTGATTAGTCTTGCTTCAACTCTTACACAACAAATTCTTCCATTGCAGTAGATCCTGTTTGGTATATGTTTCTGGTCATTGCATTGACAAAGAATGCTATAGCTCAGAAACATGCATTCACCATTATGTTCACATTTGCTCTTGAAGTATCACTGAATTTGATACTTTTCTATTTTCCTTCAAGTGGAAGAGTCTTTCATCGCTTGTACACAAGATAATGAGGATTCACCGACACCGGGGAATGAAGAGATAATGCAACGCGACATTGTTGGTGAAGAGGAAGCAGACTTTGAGATAGAGGACATTGACGATGGCAAGGAGGAAAAGGAATTATTGGAAGATGAGCCTCGCCGCTTGCAGAAGGTGGACTTTGTGGCAACCATCACAAGTTTGAGTATGAAGCCCGAGAAGTATTCGCGGTTGGATATTCCATTGTGCAGGTTGGTGGCAATGCCAATGGTTAGGCCCACGCTTTCTTCTGATGTCGACAAATTGGAGAGGGAATTCGCTATAGGGTATCGTGAGGGAGCAACGGTGTTCTATGTTTTGACCACAAATGAAGCTGGTGAGAGTGCTACATTCACAGAGGAGGAGATGAACGCGTGGGATCCTCTATGGAAGGAAAAGAATGATTCATTCAATGCTTATGTCGAAATGGTGCTTGAGCTGAAGTTCATGAAGAACTTAAAGTTCTTTGTATGTGATGGAAACCATAGGCTTTTAGCGTGGATGAATCACATTGGAAGGCTGTACATGTCACACGCAAGTTGGCATATAACAGTTGACTGCATTGTTTTAGAAACAAAGGGAAAAATCGAGTTGGTCATGCAAATGATGCACGACATTAACAAGTGAGTGATTCTAGTGAATTTGATATTTGGTGCACCTTCAATACTGTTTGTTCTTCAAATGTATTATTGTACATATGATTTGTGTCAGTGACCATCTTTCCAAAACTCTAGATCTACAGAGGACTCTCATGTGAAGACCAATTTGGTGCACACTCTTTACCGCGTCCAAAAGTATGGGCTTCTTCCTTTGGAGCGCTTTGTGGAGATGTTGAGGCCATCGGAGAGAAAACGTTGTCTTGCCCAGTCAGGCAGAAGGCATTGGTATTCAATGCCAATAGAGGTGTTCACGGCTTTTGTTTTTYGGGTGAGAATTCTTAAACATGGTTTGTTTCATTATAATGTTTCAAATGATTTTGGTTCACACTTTATTTGTGCTTTGCGGTTTAKGTAACTTGAGTTTTTTTGGTAATTTGCAGCAAGAGATTGCACTTGCAGCTGATGCTGCAATACGTGTGTATAATGAGGTCACGCCTTTTGAGGAGAAGAGCGACCAAGGGCTAGCAAACGCCATGAGAGTTGGAGCCAAGGATAGGTCTACAAAGCTAATTTCAAAAATGGGAAAGTTGTTGGCAGTGGCCAATCCTGCACACGGTCCACCCTTTCTTGGAGAGGTATGTTATGGGTTCTTTACAAAGCTTGCAGTAGTTCTCATTGTCCATGGCATTTCRGGTTGCTAAATTATATTTGGTTTTTTTCCAGATTGAAAAGCACTGGACTTCGAACGAGGTGCCAGAGATGACACTTGAAAAACTAYAGCTCATTGCCACGTGCAATACATCGTCCTTCCTCAAGACAAAATTTCTGAAGTGGTGGAATTCCTCTGTGCCTTTGTGTGATGCAAGGCGATTTTCGGCGAAGCCCGTTTCAGAAGAGAAGTTGCTGCCTTTTCTGAACAAGTGCGTTTGGTGGGTAGGGGTGAGTATTTACATTCTTTTTGAAGCATGTGAAATGCGCCTCTTAATTTTCGCCTCTTCAATTGCCACCTGAAATTTGTTTTTGAAATTTGTTGGCTTCTGAATAATATACAAGTGAATCAATGTGCTATTCCTGCAGATTGAAGAAACCGCTGTTGAGTACTTTGACAATGTCATAAAGAAAGACAACATCAGCATTAATATGAGCACCCCGCTTGAGCCACAAACATTGGCAGAGTATATTGAAGGTTGGAGGACAAAGATATGGGAGCAAGCTTTTGGCCCGATTTTGAAAGGAGCCAATGCTTTCAGGAAATATGACTCTTTTGCTAACTACGATGGATCAGACCTTGCAATGAAAAGGGTGGTTTTCCGGTGAGTGTTAAGTTTGTTTTCACTTGTTTTTTTTTGGGCGGTTGATGTGCATATGTAATGAACACTACCAAATTGTACGTCTACATTTCCAAAATCCAGGATAGGACATGATTTTTTTTTTTTCTTTTTGGATAACCAGAAGTTGGGGTAACGGGAGCTGCTCCAAAAAGAGCCGTCGGATCCGACGGCTCTTTTTGGGCCAGCACTTACCACCCCAACTTTTGGTACTGGCATACATTTAAAATTTGTTAATGATATAGTCTTCATGATTTTCTCGCACCTATTGTGAGTGACTTTTCTAATTTTTATAAGGTCATGTATGAATATTCACCTCAGTAGCGCTTTGTCTTCATTTGATAAATTTTTGTTTATCCATGTTGTTATGTTATACTTGGTAACTGAAGTCTTGTTTCTTTTTGTGTACTGGGTAGGTACTTCAAGCATGAGCTTGTAGTGAAGAACGCTATAGCTCGGGATGATCTTCCACCATTCTTGTCCAGTTGGTTGGACCGGAGTTCCGCAGAGTGTATGTACACTCCGAGTCAACTTCGGACATTTACGACAGCTCATTTGACTGGTGGAGGGTGGTATTTGGATTGTCCTCAGACATTCACTCATCCATCGGAGACCGAGTTCAGGAAGAGCTTTGATGGCCTCGGTGTCATTGATTTGGATGTACCGAAGTTTGCTGACCTCAATGAAACTCAGAAGAAGAGGGCCATTGCGAGGAGGATTGCTGCTGACTGGAAGAAAGAAGGTAAGGAACAAGAAGCTCGAGCAAACAAAGAGAAAAAAGAAGTAGAACGCTTGGCAAAGTTGGCAGAGAAGGAGAAAGAGCCGGAGAAGGAGGGGAAAGGGAAGAGCAAGGGCAAGAAGAAGGTAGAAGGCATGGGGCAAGTTCCAGCATCTTCTACGGTGGACCAAGGCTTGCAAATGCAAGTCGGATCTCAAAGTGGAATGAAGAGGAAGGCGGTTCTAACTGAGTTTACGGAAGACATTGTAACTCAGGGTACTCAAGTGATAGCCCTGGACGACGATGACGAGGTCAACTCTGAGGAATTGGTCTTGAATGTCTCTATTGTGGATGTTATGGACAATGAGGACACTTAAGAACAGAATTGTTACACAGAGGTCATGGCCTTCCTTGCAAAGGTAAATGAATGTTGTTTCTCAAAATCAAATGTATGATATTAGAAAATGACATCAGTAATTCTTCTTGAAGCATTCCTTATTTGTTCATTTTTATATATATTTGCAGATGGCAAGCGGAAAGGACCGTGTGTATGACGGTAAATCCAACTGTCATCCAACGGTAGACCTCATTCTATTTGACTGTCAGGAGAATCTACCCGTCCCAGATGTGTCACTTCCACGAACTCACGTGCCTGCGTGGAACGTTGATGAAGACTATGAGGCCATAGCAGAGGCATTTTTTTTGCAGAGAAACACTTGCAAGACCATGGATGCATAGTTATCTTTCATTCATGGAGCGCTACCGCCAAGGGCATCATTGCCGGATTGTGTGAGTCATGCCCTACGTTCGTGAAGAAAAAGGAGTGGATGGGCATGAACCGTGTGCACTTGACCTCAGCGTTTGACAAGACTATGACGGTAAATATTTCTCAAATCCGGTCAACTTCATTGGCATGAGGTATTCAATGTTTCTATTCATCTTTTTTCTAATATGCTTCCAATTCTTATAGACCTTAAAGTTCGCCATCACTCTGTTGGTAAAAGACCTTGGCGAGAAAGGTAAATCGAATTTCTCTTTCAAGCGCTCACCCTCGATGAAGAAAGCAAAAGTGGACATTGGACGGGACGACATTTTAATTAACTACACCACTGAGGAGACAATGTTCATGAACAAAGCAACATCTTTGCCATGGCGAGGGGCTCGAGAGAAAGATGCTAGATTTTTCCAATTCATCATTGAGGGGACAACAAATAAAGGGGATTTGGTTCTCGATTGCACGGCATCCACGGGTAAGTTTTGAATGAAAAAAGTCTGAGTTATAATCTGAAAATGTACATGAATTCATTGTAGTGATGAATCTCTTTGTGTTCATGGCAGGTGCGTCTATTACAGCATGTCGTGGAACAGGGCGCCACATTGTAGCTTTGGAAGAAGATAAAGACATTTTCGAAGCTATTCTGTTGCCCATGCAAAAGACCACTCCTACCGCAGGGTCCGCCAAGCTCCCTCAAACACCAGCAGTGATTCCAGAATCACAAGACCCGGACGCCATGATCGTAGTGCCTCGAAAGTTCGTTCGGAAGGATAGATCTAGTAAGTAAGTTTTAATATATGTGAAAGTTTGGAGTCCATGATACTTTTCATGTTTCTGAATCTGATAGTGCATCATTCTTGTTGAATTTGCAGTTGTAAAGGGTTGATGTCAACAAAGGCAGTTATGAAGAAGCGACGCCTTATTTTGAGTCCGGAGAAGTCATTTGATCTTCCCGTATATGCTAAGCAGATGGCATCAGCATTTGCCAACTTTGGTGGCCCTAAACCTAAAAAAACTAAACAAAGATATGCTTTGAATGTTCTAGAGTTCATAGATGGGTCAGCATCCGAGGGTAGAGAGAYATCACATTCTTCTACAGACGAGGATTCCGCTACGGAGTCCACCGCGACTTAAACCTCAACATTGATGTATCTCATTAGTGAAATTGGCATGTTTTGATTTCGATTATTATTGTATTTGTGTGTTTTATGGCTAAATCTTGGTTATGATTCATTTCTCTTTCCAATCTTGCATTCCTTGACATTTGTTAACTTGAGTGCCAACCAAAGTTTCACACAAATCAAGGTGTGTTTAAAAAAAAAAGGTGTAAGAAAAAATAAGTTCACAACTAGGAATGTATCTTGCCAAAAAAAATAGGATGTGAAAATAAAATCATGCAAAATAAAAAGCGTGAGTGTTGAAAACTGGGTTTCATAACTAATGGTACTGCCCTAATGAAGGACACTTTGGAAAATTATGTAATTACAGTGGTTATATTAATCTTTCTTCTAGAGTTAAATTTTTAATCTTAAGTACCTAAGAACCTTTCTCACACGCTCAACGGGGAGACCATAAATTATACAAAATGTAGTCCAGTCAAAATCAAATGCTCCATCAATATTCTTTATTAATTTTAGTTTATATGTCCCCTAAACTTTAGAAAAATTAACTACCATTTCTAAAAGTGAGAGGTCCCTACACCCACAGTCATAGGTCTCTCAAGTTTTTTTGTCCAACAAAATTTCCCGCTCACAGGCTCATGGGCTCACAGGCTCGCATGCTAGCAACCCTGCACTTTCAACTACCCCTCAAAATGGTGGACTTTCAACTACACTTCTTTGTCATATCAGTGTGTGCTATGATATGAACTTATATATGGTTATAACTTTTTTCACTTATGTATGGTATAATTTTAGATATTTGGGACTATTGCTTTTCAATATGAATATGCACTATTGTAGTGCACATACAATCATGGATAAAGGTATGCTTCCTTTGTAAAAAGCTATAACGATATGTAAGTTCATTTTGTGGTACACACTACTAAGACTAACCAATGTTTTTTTTCTAAAGAAAACCATTGTCATGTTGTGATTGCCTTAGGAAGATGTAGACATTTGAAAATTTTGCACAGAAATTCAATTTCAACACCTCTTTGCTACTTGTGACCCTCATGTACAATTGAAAGACCAATTTGAAAAGTCTAAAATAAACAATAACAACTATTCTAAAATATCTATGCCATAAATTCATATTGAATATTCTTTCTCCTTGCTATTGATATTGTAGTTGATTTCCTTGAATTTTCTTCAATGAAATTCAATTGGGCAAAGTGAACTTTCAAAACATTCATCATTCACTTGGTGGATGATTGTGCATTCAAAGATTAAAAAGGAAAAATAGTTTAGAAGCATGAATTTGATTTTTTACAACTTTTCAATTTAGATGGCACTCATAAATATTATAAATGAGTAATTTCTCAATCTATGAGGAGAAACAATATATTTGAATAGAAAGAAAAAACATTTGATAGAAAACAACGAAGCATAAGAAAATTATTTGTAAAAATTGATAAGTCTTTAAGTGCCTTCTCAAGTGCCTTTTCTTTATCATCCTCATCCTTTAAAAGTTGATCGTAAACAATTCCTTTCTTGTGACCAAGAGACTTTAATATTGTTCATCATTTTCATTCTCACTAGTGTGCCATAAGCCATTGCCACAATCAGAATAAAAATAAAAGTTATTTTTTTTATTTTTTCATTCAACAAAAACTCAATAACTTTTACACCGTAGGTTCAAACGCTATGAAACCAAGCCCGTGCACTACCAAGCACGCCATTGCCAAACACACGGTCCGAAAGATCTCAACGTAACAAAAAATAAAAAAATAAAAAAATAAAAATAAAACGGCCTAATTTAAAGGATAGACTAGTGTGCCTTGTGCCATTGCCACAACCATAATCAAAGTGAAAATAATTTTCTAATTTTTTCAAACCAAAAATAATTCAAAAATCAATAACTTTCACCCTATAGGTCAGAACGCCACGAAACTAAGCCCGTGCACCCCTCCTCGCTGAGGGCTTTCCGATGATACCAAACATGCCCCCGAGGGACGCATGGTCCGGGAGATCTCAACATAACAAACAAAACAAACTAACATCCTGATTTAAAGTATAGACTAGTGTGCCCTGTGCCATTGCCACAAGCAAAACAAAAGTAAAAATAATTTTGTAATTTTTGGATGCATAAAATCTTCAAAATTCAACAATTTTCACCTTGTAGGTCGAAACACCATGAAACCAAGCCCGTGCACCTCTCCTCGCCGAGAGCTTTCTGACGGTACCAAGCACACCATCGGCGGACTTACAGTCTGGGAGATCTCAACGTAACAAACAAACAAACAAACAAAATGACTTAAAGGATAGACTAGTGTGCCCTATGCCATTGCCATAGTTAAAATAAAAGTAAAAGTAATTTTCTAGTTTTTTAAAACCAAAAATAACTCAAAAATCAATAACTTTCATCCTATAGGTCGAAACGCCACAAAACCAAGCTTGTGCACCCCTTCCCATGGAGGACTTTCCAACGATGCCACCGGGGGATGCACTATCCGGGAGATTTCAACGTAACAAATAAACAAACAAACAAACAACCTAACTTAAAGGATGGACTAGTGTGCCTTGTACCGTTGCCACAGGTAAAATCAAAGTAAAAGTAATTTTCTAATTTTTGGAATCATAAAAACTTTGAAATTCAATAATTTTCACCCCATAGGTGGGAACACCCTAAAACCAAGCCCATGCACCCCTCCTCGCCGAGAGCTTTCTGACGGTACAAAGTATACTACCAGGGAACGCACAGTCTAAGAGATCTCAACATAACAAACRAACAAATAACCACATTAGATGTTTTTTTTTGGACCATTTAGAAGACTGCAAGTTCTCAGGTTGTAGGAACGCATTGGGAATTTTGGGAACTTTGTCATGTAGGCAATTTGACGTGACAAAGAGACTGCCACGTCAGATAGTACTAATTAATTATTATTTTTAACTAATTATAAAATATTTATAAAAAAAATTGAATTTTTTTTTAATCAGTTTTCAGTTTCTTCATATTCCACATTTAACTACTTTTGGACTTTTGAAAATCCAAAATTAATAATGGTCATCGGGAAAAAAAATGGTTATCGGGAGTTAATGAAAAACATCGAGAGATCTATCCAAAACATCGGGAGATTTATAATAATATCGGGAGATCTATGAAAACATCAGGAGATCTCCCGATGTTATAATGTGGAGATCTTTGGATGTAAAGTCCAAAATTCATTGAAAAGTCCAACAGTAGTTAAATATGGCATTTATACTTTTTAAGATTTATTTATTTATTTTTATTATTTTTTAATTCAAAATTTGAGACCAATAGTCGGTGTTTCCTTGCGTAGGAAACAGTTTCGGGGGACAATCCCAAAATAATCTCTTATTGAGCTGAAAAAACATCTAATGAACAAACAAAAAAACAAAAAAACAAAACAAAACAAAACAAATAATAAGCCTAACTTCAACGGCATAGGACTAGTGTGTCCTATGCCGTTGCCACAGTCAAAAGAAAAGTAAAAGTAATTTTTAATTTTTTAAAACCAAAATAACTCAAAAATCATTAACTTTCACCCCATAGGTTGGAACGCCATGAAACGAAGCATGAGCACCCCTCCTCGCTGAGAGCTTTCTAATGGTACCAAGCACGCCATTGGGGGACGCATGGTGGAGGAGATCTCAACGTAACAAAAAAACAAAAAACAAAACAAAACAAAACAAAACAAACAACTTGAATTAAAGGGAGGATGACACCGTAAGTGTACAAGACATGCACTTCTATATAATCATGCATTTTGTCAGAGATTTGTAAATCCAAATTATAATAGAATTAGTTCAGAATGTGAATTCTATACTTCACATCCCATTAGTGTGTCCTATGCCGTTGCCACAGTCAAAACAAAAGTAAAAGTAGTTTTCTTATTTTTTTATCCATAAAAACTTTGAAATTCAATAACTTTCATCCCGTAGGTCCAAATGCCATGAAACAAAGTCCATGCACCCCTCCTCGCCGAGGGCTTTTCAATGGTACCAAGCACGCCACTGAGGGAAGCACAACCCAAAAGATCTTAATGTAACAAACAAACAAAACAAAACAAACAACCTGATTTAAAGTTTGGACTAGTGTGTCCTGTGCCGTTGCCACAGTCAAAATCAAAGTACATGTTTTCTTTTCTCTTTTAATGTAGTGGCTCTGCCATTTGTTCAAAAGAAAAGAAAAAGTCAAAGTCAAAGTAATTTTCTAATTTTTGGATGCATTAAAAACTTCAAAATTCAATAACTTTCACCCCATAGGTCAAAACACCATGAAACCAAGCCCGTGCACCCCTCCTCTTCGAGAGTTTTCCGATGGTACAAGCACGCCACCGGGGGACGCATGGTCCGGGAGATCTCAACGTAAACAAAACAAAACAAAACAAACTGACTTTAAAGGGAGGATTTCCAACGCCATATATGGATGGCTACTTTGATTCCCAACAACCTAATAAACACCTACTTAGCTACGCTAATGATGGTAAATAGTGTTACCCATACTAACTATTTTAGAAATGCTATAGGTTTTTACTATTCATGAATATTTTTATAGAGTGCATGGATCCTAATAGTATTATAGTTGGGTAAACTTTATACCTTAGTTGCTAAAAATATTCATTGAGCGTAAAAACTTATGGTTGTTTTAAATCAATTAGTGTAGGTAACACTATTTACCATCATTAGTGTAGTGGTCTGCACTAGCCCAAAATCTATCGTTCGCCCACTGTTCATCGATGATCGTTCGTCCATTGGTTCGTCCATCATCGATCACCGTTCGTCCATGGTTCGTCCATCGTTCGTCCACGTTTGCAGAAACCCTAAACCCTTGACCGTGCACATTTGCTTCAGTGCCTCCTCTRATTTGCATTCTCGCAGGAATCTGTGATCAGGGTTTGTCAAATTCCAATGTAGCGATGGCCACCCGATTGTCTTCCCTGTCTCGCTCCCTTCTGCGCAATGTATCTCAATCCCTGACATCGCCTGCCGACCGCATCGCCTCMCATTCTGCGCTTTCTCCGACTTCTACCGCTACATCGTCTTTCTTCCAGCAATGCCGGTCGTTTGTGCAGATGCGRACTCGTCTAGAAGTCGCTGACAACTCTGGTGCCAAGCGTGTCTCGTGTATCAAGGTTTTGGGCGGTGGCAAGCACGGGAAGCTCGGCGACCTCATCATCGCTTCTGTCAAGGATGCCGTGCCCCGTGGCAAGGTGAAGAAGGGAGAGGTCGTGAATTGYGTGATTGTTCGCGCTGCAATGCACCGGCARCGCAGCGACGGGAGCGAAATTAGGTTYGATAAGAATGCAGTTGTGATAGTGAATAAGCARGGAGAGCCGATAGGRACGCGTATCTTTGGGCCTGTTCCTCACGAACTGCGAATGAAAAATTTCATGAAAATTTTGACTCTGGCAGATCACGTCACATAAGAGAATTTTATCCAAAACTTTTATTCCCTTACATGTTTTGCACTGGCGTCTGGTTTTGTTGAATTCTGATGAAGTGAATTTGCAGTTATGTTTTCGGTGCTCAGGATCCGAACCATTCTTTATAGCAAGCTTTCGGACTGAGTTTCAGCACGGTTTCGTTGTTTGAGATCTGTAGGGTAKTGACAGTGACATTGGCAGATGGAGTTAACCTAAAAATGAATCAAAAGGCTCAAACTGGGCCTCATATTTCTTAAAGCACTTTTGAATGGGTCTTACGGGTTTTTTGTTCCATCAAACCTGTTTATTTATTTACCATCTCATTCTATGTTCCTCATTGATTCTGGTGATGTGAAGCTTAGCCCTGTCTGGATTATATTTTTCACAATATGATTAACTGAGTTAGTCACCTTCAAGTCATGAGGTCTCTGTCTTTTAGGGGTTAAATGATGTTGTTATCCATCCTCTCGAAGGGTTCAAGTCTTATGTCTTGGTGGTGGATACTTTGTCGTGATGGGATGTTGCATTCCCGCTAATTCGATTTTGAAGAATGTTTTTAACGCACAATGACGTGCCGTTTTCTCCTGATCTCTCTGATTGTCATTCTTAAGTTTAATTTCGTCTCTGTARTCTCGGTTTACTTATTCAATTTGATTTTGTATGCTTACCGTGCTATTGCCTAATGGTTCTCTTCCCCCTTCATTGTCGTTTACAACCGGAAAATGTCGTCCAGATTGCAGTACTTAACATGGCTCATGAGAGATTACGCTGGGGCATCTTACTTGTTAACTATTAGCATTCTTCTTGGTTGATTTCCATCCATTAGTACCGAAGTAAATGTATTCAAGAAAAAGAGTAGATAGCACATCGTTGTTGATGCGTAGTTCTYATTTTATCTGKACATTTTGATATATTGGTGAAGCAGTGTTAACTATCGGGTTCCATTAGTAGGTCGTTAAGCAGCAGTTTTCTCGTAACTGCCGCGGCTGTCGCGGCGTTAACGACATGCCTCATCCGACGGCGTGGATCAACTTCATTCCGGATTTTTCGCATCAATGGATTCAGCTGACAGTGTCAGTATAAATAAGCTGGACTCCCACCATAGCCGCATTAGCGTGCAAATCTTCTTCGCCCGATTCCTTCGAATACRCTTCGAATCGATTCTGGTGAATTAAAAGTCTTTGTTGTTGCTTGTCCATGGTCATTGAATCACTTGTTTCAGGTGTCTGAGCTTGATTTTCTTGAGCTTGCAAAKAGTTCGCTGCTGAGCGTTTATACTTTTTCCTTAAGAATTCAATCAAGTTAAAAGAGAATGAGGGAGTGTTTATCTATCCATATCGGTCAGGCAGGAATCCAGGTCGGGAACGCTTGCTGGGAGCTTTTCTGCCTGGAGCATGGCATTCAGGTATGTGCACTTCTGGAAAGGTCTTTAGTCATTTGAAGTCACATTATGTATAACGTAAGAGGATACTATGTGCGTCACTTTAAGCTTTTTACATATGAAGGATTGTGATTTTCGGAAGATCACTAGAGAGCTGGACAGATCTTTGGGCACAATTGCCGAATCTGTTGAGATCAAATTTTCGTCACTACGTATGAATTTCTTTGTATGGATTTCTTATGCAGTTTCAAATTGGAAGTTTGTAGACTACTATAAGTGACAGTAGACAAACCCCTTTTTATAGACATGTATTGGCTGTACCGTAGACGAATAGCCAATTCATGATTAATCTCTTGTTAATATGTCCAACCAAGTTTATGGATAAATGACGGTTAGTAATAGGGATCAGGTCCATATCGGTTTTAGTATCTTCTACCTTAGTCAGAATTTTCAAACTCGCAACTTTGTAATTGTTGTGGGCGTCTTCAGCGTATTTCCAATGTCTTCCAATGTCTTCCAATGTCTTCCAATGTTGTAATGATTTCTAATTACCAAATGTTTCTGCTCGCTTACAGCCGGATGGCCAAATGCCAAGCGACAAGACGTTGGGCGGAGACGAAGCCTTCACCACCTTCTTCAGCGAGACTGGTGCTGGCAAGCACGTACCTCGCTGTGTGTTCTTGGACCTGGAACCCACGGTGGTCGATGAAGTGAGGACTGGCACATACCGCCAGCTTTTCCACCCTGAGCAGCTCATTAGTGGCAAAGAGGATGCCGCCAACAATTTCGCTCGTGGACACTACACTAGTAAGACATTGTTTAGTTTTCGAGTTTGAAAGTGCAGTGTAAGAGTGCAGGTACTGAGATTATATTGATAATAGTATTTATCCTGTAAGTTTAACCCATGATTCCGCTTTATGTTTCCTCTTTCAACTCTTAGAAATGAGTATATTTGATGATTCCATGGGGTACATCTACTTAATGGTTGRATGTACCTTGCTCCTATTTCAATGCAAATTTCATTGAAGCATCTACTCACTTCCAAGAGCTGAATGTGAAATCACAAGGTGGAATCATGGATGACAGWTACAGGTAACTATGATTKCATCGTATTGAATATATTATATTGAATGCTAGAGAAACATGACCTTACATCAGTTCCAGTGATGCTGAAACTTGTTGATACAGAGGAAAATATCCAGAGTATATGTGCTGTGTCCTCATAATAAAATCCATCTGATGAAACATTCCATAACCTGAGACCACTTGTATCGCAGTCGGGAAGGAGATCGTGGATCTATGCTTAGACAGGATTCGCAAACTCGCCGACAATTGCACCGGTCTTCAGGGATTCCTGGTGTTCCATGCGGTTGGCGGAGGCACCGGATCAGGCCTGGGTTCTCTGCTTCTGGAGAGGCTGTCTGTGGACTATGGCAAGAAATCAAAGCTATCCATGTGCATCTTTCCAAGCCCTCAAGTGTCAGGAGCAGTGGTGGAGCCTTACAACAGCGTCTTGTCAACTCATTCTCTTCTGGAGCACACAGACGTGGCCGTCATGCTCGACAACGAGGCTATTTACGACATCTGCCGTCGGAACTTAGATATTGAGCGACCTACTTACACCAATTTGAACCGACTTGTTACCCAGGTTGGTATCCAACTCGTTCAATTTATTTAATATCTAAACGCTGTCAAAAATTCTTCAGTTCTTGTTTCTTTTAATCGTTACAACTCAGACCTCTTCAGTATAACCTCAAATCTGACATTCTGGAATATCCTACACACTATCATGGACTCTTGCTCTTGTCACACATGCAATCTACGTCGTAGTCGTTATTTCAGAGAGGTCAGTGTGCAATTGTAGAATTTTTAAATTAGTCAAGTCATATAACCCAAAGTTTCACGAATTGTTTTTGAGCAGTATTTTATCTAAATGAGACAGCTTGAGTTGAAGATTCACTGTCACATAAGCCTTTGGGTTTATCTGTCCGCCTGCAAGTTGTTCATAAGTCGTGTTGTCAATTTCAATACGCCATATATTTCGTTCTCTGCGACAGTTCATGTTTTCTTGCAGGTCGTATCATCGCTGACAGCATCGTTGCGTTTTGATGGAGCCCTGAACGTGGATCTTACAGAGTTTCAGACCAACTTGGTACCTTACCCGCGAATCCATTTCATGCTGTCATCCTACGCACCCGTGATATCTGCGGAGAAGGCGTACCACGAGCAGCTGTCCGTGTCTGAGCTCACCAACAGCGTGTTTGAGCCCTCCAGCATGATGGCSAAGTGCGATCCCCGACATGGCAAGTACATGGCCTGCTGCCTCATGTACCGCGGCGACGTGGTGCCCAAGGACGTGAATGCCTCCGTGGGCACCATCAAGACCAAGCGCACCATCCAGTTTGTGGACTGGTAAAAGAATATTTGCTTTRACCTTTTGACGCCTGAATGTCTWTTGAATTTCTGYAGMTTTTCTGCTTATATTTTTGKACCAACATAKTACATGTCTCAATTTYATYAAATTGKTCATAGAGGAAGGCTATCCTTYATAGATCTAAGTGTTTCTTTGGATGAATGAGAAAGTATGATTATAAGGATTTGAGTGTATGTATTTTTGAAACTAAACAAATATTTGTGACTAATGAGTATTATGAAATAACGTGTGTTTTTTCTTCTAATGATTCACKCATCCTAGGTGCCCCACGGGATTCAAGTGCGGGATCAATTACCAACCGCCCACAGTTGTGCCAGGTGGGGATTTGGCCAAAGTGCAACGCGCTGTGTGCATGATCTCCAACACCACCAGTGTTGCAGAAGTATTCTCCAGGTCAGTAAACAGAGAGAACCGGCAACTCATTATAGATGAGATGGTTCATTTTCCAAATTTCTGGTTTGAAATAAATACATTCAGACAAATTCCGAGCTATATTCACGAAATCCTTTATCTTGTTTAAAAGTAATAAGGAATAACCAAAGCATATCACTAAAAAAGTTGATTAATTTTAGAGCACTTAGGATATTGGCTAGTTTGGCACAAAAYCTCCTTGGACATTGCTCTAGGTTGGATCACAAATTTGACCTCATGTACGCCAAGCGTGCGTTTGTGCACTGGTATGTGGGTGAGGGCATGGAGGAAGGCGAGTTTTCYGAAGCACGCGAGGATCTGGCTGCCCTAGAGAAGGACTACGAGGAGGTTGGCGCTGAGTCGARCGAGGGTGACGGTGATGAATGCGATGAAGAATATTAAGATATGGACAGCCAATGCTGGTGAGCATAGTTGCTATTAGTTGATTGGTCCAATATATATTTATTGATGGCATTGTTAAGAGGATTTTAACTCATCGACAAATGTGGTATTTGGATACCGTATGCAAAAGCTACTAAGAGTAAGAGTTGATGTTCTAAAATTGCTTCTTCAACACTTAAACATCAATTATTTAGTGATGTACAGCGACTGAAACATCTGATACACTGGCACTTTTTTATCCCTGTATGTTCCTGCCTTCGATGTAGCAGCTTTGACAGGACTCTCTTCCAAGGACGTGCATGATCTAGAGCTCACTGAGGCTAAAGGCTGGTCCAACTGAAGTTGTACCTCTCTCTTTGATTAGCTCAAGGTTTACAGCCCTCTGGACAATTAAGGGAGCGAAGGAAGCCTTAGTTCGTACTCTTTCACTGTAGCTGTGCACTTGGGCCGATACTCCATCATGTTACTTGACAATTCTTTTGTGACCGCTTAATAAACAAGTTCAACACTCTCAAGGGGGCGAAGCACCTTTGAGTAGTCTTCAATAAAGTTGAAATTCCTTTAACTCTTCGTATACAATCTTTGCATTCAATCRCCTTTACAGGTGATAGGCACATGCTGTTTCAGATTGCAATGCCTGCTTAGCACTTGTAGCGAATACATACCAGCTCTTCTGCCAAGAAGGATCTATAAATTCTTTCACACTGGCCAGCACAGCTGGAGTTTTCTGACAAGGAAGAATATCACCAGAAGTCAAATCATATCTTGCGACTGCTGGACTCTTTCCACACGGGTTTATCTACTTTCGGAAATTTGACTAAAAATTTGGTGTCAAAAGTGTGGATTTACCGATTTAGTGTTGGGGCAAGAGATTTGTACGGATGTAGTGGCAAGATTTTGTTTACCCTGGCTCAACCATGCCTTCTTGTCATTCCAAAATAATATCAACTGAATAAGAATTCAAATGCAGTTTATGCAAAACTAAAGAAAACTAAAGACCAAATAGAGGGTAACATTTCATGACTCCGATGGCATGCCAAATAGTGTTTATTTTGTTGGTGAAATTTTGCCAACTCTGACAAATTTGATTCAATGACATGCTGCCAACAAGTCGATTACTGCTCCAGAAAAAACGCTGATGCCAAATAGGAGAAGCTGTCACAAATCTTGTTAATCTTTCTTACATGCACTCAACAATCGCATATACAATGACGTCCTTGAGTTTCAGTGTTACCATCCTTGCAAAGAATCCTCATAAGCAGAAAGACTTTCATTCCACTCAAAATATTTTTTCCAGCTTGTACAGCATCTCCTCCATTCTCTAGTTACGTGTCGACGGTATTCTCTCAATCATTCTCATAAGCCGGTATGGTACATGAGTTCCTCTAACAAGGTTGACCTTCTAACGGACTCAACAATGACATAAGCTCCACGTACTGYAATAAGCTTAAAACCAGACATCTCAAACCATGTCCAAGTATCTCCACAAAAATCTCCCATTCGGAACAGATACAACATCAATACGCTGCCTGGTCAGTTTTGAAATGCCAGTTTTGAAATTCCAGCTGGGATTTTGCACCCGTTTTGAATTCGTTGTCCACAATCTCTTCAATTCTGACCTTGCAATCGACAAGACGAAGTATGCGTTGCATTTTCACCGTTTTGCACCTAGCTCCGTTGTTTCTTCAAGTACAGCGCGATAGAATCTGCGGTGCAATACGCGATGGACTGGATGGTGAYCATGGGGTTCACGCCGGAGGACGTCGGAAGCACACTGCCATCGCCAACGAAGAGCCCCTCTGCTTCCCACATCTCCCCGCTGGGATCCACGGCAGAGGATGTGGGCATTGCGCCCATGCGACAACTTCCCAATTGGTGCGCGGATGCCATCTGAATCGACGAGTTTTTTGCGCCTCGCCGCTTCACTCGCGCCAAGTAAGCTTCCATCTCTTTCTTCGACGCACCTAAATCAACACCAAAGCTCTGTCAAATGTTTGGGACGGGACAGACACAACTTGTATAGCTTGGACTCGGGGATTAGGGTCCGGAGCGAGGGTTTAGGGTTTGGAGCACCTAAAGTAGGGCTCTATTGACTTAAAAGTGAGCTTTCATTTGTGCTAATTGTGAAAATAATGAATCTGTGTACATTTGCATTTCTGCAATTGTTTTGTAGCTTACCACAAAATACATGTGCAAATTTTGGACACATGAGGAATCGGGAACCTCCGCTGCAAGATATCCCTAAAAGAAACATCTTGAACAAGATACTGTAGATCTCGGAGTGCCTGTGTATACTGCTCGTGGGTGTTCCCGATTCTACAGTCTAATCCAAAATTTTAGATGGTGCAAAGTTTGTAGATTGTTGAAGGGAAAGGTTCAAAGTTCCCCTGTATGGTTACTGGAACCGCTCCCTTATTGTATGGTGAACGGAGACTTTACATTACCTTGGGCCTTGAATCGTTCTCCCTGCAATTGTTGCGTGCCGACTTCGACAGCACCAGCGGCTATGAGAACACGTAAGCTCTGCTCGAGTCCTGCCACCATGCTCTCTTCGTCGTAGCGCGAGATCTTGTAATTGATTACCGGGAGTCTGTTTTTATCTAAACGCACCGTGCCGGAGCCTTTGTCGCGGGTCACGACTGTAATATGTGAGGTTCGGCCATGTCGCAGCATTCGCTCCTTGCCATCCGCACCTAAATGTATGCGTACACATTGTTGTTAGTAGGTCAGTCTAACCACTAAATCTTGATTCTATGGTAAGCTCTTTCACCAATTTTCAGCATTTCACTCTTTGGGGTTTCACAAATAGCTTATCAGCACGCGAGACAGAAGTGCTGATAAGCACTGATAAGCTGTTCTTCAATGTGACATGTCAAGAAGCAGTTCTGATACTCTGTTCTGATGCCAAAAAATGCCCAAACGCTACAACCATTTCAATGAGTGCATGATGCTGCTGCATACAATCACAGGAAAAGGTCCCGTACCTAACCTTCACTGCTCGAGGTCACAGAATTATGTTCCTGATACATGCACAAGGTTGTGGAGRCCTGGAGGCTCAGGGAATCATAGAAGGCGATGGAGACGAGGCGACTGATTACCTGAGTTCCATGCATGGAGAGCTCCAAAGACTGCAGGATGGAACACGCCCGTTTCGAGGATAGCGCCATACTCCGTTGGTTTTCGCATCGTCACAGGTGCGTATACTGTCATGATCCCTCCGTCGTAGCTCTTGCCTTGGGGTCCCGTTCCTTCAGGAAAGTATCCCCACGCCGTACTTGCCGGGTGCAATCGAAGGTACTTGCCGATGTTAGGGTTGGTCAGTCCACTCTTGAGAAGCAGAGGCGGTGTCATGAGCGCTCCGCATGCAACCACCGTTGCCTTGGCCTTGACGAAGATCCGGTKGGGGCCTTTCCCAACGGTTGCCACCACTCCCTGTGCTTTCCGCTGCTTCTTCACATTTGGGTGCGAGCTATGGAAAATTTTCTCTGCTGTGCAGTTTGAAATGATGACTGCATTCTGCGTCATAACGGCATCCACAAGCCATGTCTGGTTGATGGCTTGCTTCTTCCCCGTCGGGCAGCCGTAGCTGCAATAGCCACAGTAGTGATCAGAGGGGCAGTTTTGTTGCAAGGTGCCGTAATGGAGATTTAATCTCTTGCAGCCTTCTTGCAGGACCGTGTTCTGGAGGTTGTGCTTGTCGACGTTGGGTTGCACTGACAGACGCTCCCACACTGCTTGCATGGCGTGGTCGTAACGCTCGCTATTGAAGAACTGCAGGTTGTGGTCCTGAACCCACTCGTCGCGGACGTGTTGGGGTGTTTTGAAGCAGACGCACCAATTGACGGCCGTGCCGCCTCCGACGGTCGCCCCGGCGATGAGGTTTACTCCGCCGTCGTCAGTGGCTAGGAGGCCCATATTTTCATAAAGATTCATCATCCCAGGGCCTTCCATGGTGGTCATGTCTTGCGCCGCGAAGTATCGCCCCTTCTCGAGGACGACCACCTTGAATCCTTGCTTTGCAAGGACGGCAGCTATGACGCCCCCTCCGGATCCCGAGCCGACGATCACAACGTCGCACTCCAGATGGACGTCGTTCTCATTCTTTGATGGGTCATTCTTTGCTGGTGATCCGAAACTGGGGATTTGATCTACAACCGAGAATCCCTTCGCAATGATGAATGATGTGAGACCAGGTGCTGTGGCGTCGATGTGACCGTCTTGCAGTGGTCTTGGTTTGGTATAATCAGACTCCACGCGCTCTCGCACCACGGCATCCACGCCGGCGTACCCTATTGCCTTCCAGACTACTGGRAAATTYTCGATCCAGTCTTCAGCGCTCTGAGGGATCATCCGYGTTTTAGGTTTATGTGCAGTTGGTAGAAGGATTGCTAAGAAAACAAGCTGCTGGAGAAATTTACCTTGGAGTAGAAAGCCCAGCCGACGATGGACTTGAAGGCTTTGAACAATTGTCGGAATTGCGGGAGTCGACTTCGTGACCAGCCTTTCAATATCTTCTCTTGCTCTGTCACAGTCAGCTTTGAGAATTTCCGGGGGAATGGATGTTTGCGAGTGATGGTGTTKACTCCTCCCATCGACGCTAGCACACACGTCGCCCAGCCTGTGCCGAGAAGTTGCAGAACGAAGTACACGGGCTTCACTATCGGAGGCCTCATCAGAATCGGTAAAGTCGCTGCGACCTGCATCCACACAAAGGTACTAGAATGCTCTTCAATCGATCACGAGTAAAAATTAGAAGATATAATCCTTTGAATTGCGGTGGCATGGAAACGTACAACATCGATGATATCTTCGTCGGAGGCTTTGAGCTTGAAAAATTCGGCAACGTCCTCTGGATTGACGTCGTTCATGATTGCGTCGTTCTCAGGCGGCGGGAGTGATGGGATGTAGGCATCGCAGATGGCTGTGAGAGCTGCAAACTGGGTGGCGTTGAGCGCGTGAGTGCGAGGAGGCGTCCACTTCAGCAGCGCGGGATGGCCGTGTATCACTGGCTTCTTCTTCGACATGCTCGGCGAGCTTTCACCGTTGGTAGGGAACTCCATTTGAACGCCAGCAGAATGTGCTGCACCACTTGCCATATCTGAGCACAATCACGCAATCCAAACCTCGTTTGATGTTAAGCCTCGATAAACCTCCGTAACCCTTCGAAGTAGTGTTGGTAGTGTTCAAGATGGCAGAGCAATTCAACTTGGAAAATTGCTGGAGAACAACGAGCAGTTGAAGCTTCCGACTCTCTGAAGCCAAACTTTTGACATCATTTCTACTGGTTTGGACAACAGCGACGTTGAAACTACCGTGTTCAAAAAGTAGAGCAAGGACAAAGCAAAAGTGAGAGCACTCTGTTTTATCATGTGAGGAAAGAAAAAACAAATTGTTGCACAACTTACCAAACTGCAGTTTTTCTAGCTGCACATTTCGATCCTCCGAGTCGGAATAGAATTAAAACGATATACTATTCTTCTCAACAACTTCAGTTGAGTGAGAGCTGATTGAAATCTAAGCTGCTAAACTTGTACATCCCACAGCCGGCAATGCTGTGGAGCTGTCATTGCAACGGATGGGCCAATTACTCGCCTCACAATTTGTGGAAGTCCTCAAAGTACAGGCGATGGCGACAGCTTCATGACGACAGCTTGCACCTCCAGGTGTCCAGAGAGCCGGCGTTGATGGCAATGGCGATACATCTTATCTGCAGCACAACGTCAATTAAACTGAGCGTATGGACAGCAGTACAGCACCCAATGTTGTGTGTCGGTTGACCTCACAATCAGGTCACATGAATGCGTACGTCAAATTCAACTGCGCAGGCAGCATTCACCTCAAGGCAGATGGAGCTGGAGCTGATAATGACCATCGCGATGGCGATGGCGATGGCGATTGAGAGGACTTGGCTTAATTGCAAAGCCAAGCTCATCTACAATCTAGCGATTAGTGCTTCCCATGGACGTGACCAGAATAACTAACAGGAGCACTTGTTATTCAATTCCACTATGAGCGCTAGTGCCAAATAGCTGGTGATTGTGATTCATTCGCGGCCACGACAGCTGCCCAAGCAGTCAAGTGCAAGCTTCGCTGACTCCACAGAAGGTCAAGCCGCAAGCGCCATTCCCGTTCTCTAAAGCGAGTAGCAAGAGCAGTACTAATTGATTCGAATGCGACTGACTGCCCACTTAATACTCTCTGTGATTGAATCAGCTCTACTTTTTGGCAGGAACAGAGACTAATTCAGCGTATGCAGAGCCTAATTTAGCAGGGAAGAATGCACGTCATTGAGGAGCCGTCCTTACGAGGAGAGTAGTGAGGCCGAGTTGTTGCTTGGGTTGGCAGCTGCTGTAACTAACTTAACTTAATGCCCCTTTTTTTGTTGCCATTCCATTCATATGATAAGGTTAGTACCCCCCAAACCGCTACTTTTTGTACTGTAGCGAAATCAGAAGTGGCGCCCGGAGAACCGAAAATACAGGAGCAAAAAAAAGGTGAAAACCCAGTTGAGTCATACTGTACTGTACTGTATGACTACGCAGACGCATTGACGAGCTCTATCTACAACGATTGGTGTAGACAACGTGTCGTAAATGCTGTTCAGTCTAGGTCTGGCATGGTTTATTATTGAGGCAGGCAGCTTTGAGAGAATGAAGCCTCTGCCATATAGGTGAGAAAGGGATGGGCAACCCAGTGGCTGAGAACTGCTCTTCACCGTCAGAGCATGGCCACCAATGAACGGGAAGTACTGGCATCTAGTTATGACCTAGCTGAAATTTTTGGAAGATTTTTGAACGGCTTAAAAAATTTTAGGATGGAGTACCGAAAAAAAAAATGGTGTTTTTGGAAATGGGCCGAGTAGGAAAATAAATCTTAGGCAATTTGGCCGTCTACCCTAGGGATATGTAGGAAAATGACTGATATAAAACTCTTTTCCCCGGCGGGCAACCGACGGGTCATCTATAGATATACTTTTTAGGAAATTTTTATAATGCATACATAGTAATATAATATACGTGATTACGTGTAATACAATTTTTTATTGTACCCAAAGTTTACTTTGTGGGTCGGCATCAACTATGAATGACTTGACTATAAAATAATAAAAGAGTGACACTGTGACCTAATAAGACAACTTGACAGTGCGAGCGCCAGAGCGCCTAGTGAGGATTGACTGATTGAGGAGCCGTTGATGGCTAGATGCAAAATCTCCAAATCTCCAATTCGGCGCATGAAGGGACCACCGGCCACTTCCAAGTTCCAACGAGCCACCTATCAAGTTTCAATCCGTCACTGTCATTTTTTGGTTTGGTTTTCCCCCTCTCTGGCTCTCTCAAGTTTGCTTGGGGCTAGGGTGCTCACTGGCTGCAGTCTTGCTCGATTGTGAGAGTCTCAAATTGTTGCTCAATTGCTCATTGCGAACTTGTTGACTTGCTCACTCACGGTCACGGGGGGTGCACTCATTTTTGCCAATTAGAAACCATGAGCAACCAAGTGGTTTCTAATAAATGATAATTTCAACTTCAAATTTTAAACATTGTTTGATAATGACTATAGGATTCTATTGCCGAAATTTCCAACTCAAATAAAATATGAAATGATTTATAGAAGAGGTTGAAAATGAGCTAAAATGGCATGTTTTTCAACTCAAATATTTATTGAGAACACATTTAGATGACCAATGCATCAATATACATCTCAAAGTGAGCTTTTAATAGAGAGTTATTTTTAGGAATTTTTTGTTCATTTTTTTAACAATTTTTTAGGATATAATATAGGGATGTGAAAGTTATTTTTCAACTTTACAGTGTATCTAATTACTTCAAAATTTTATAACTAATTATTATTAACAAAAAAAATATTAATAATTCAAAATATAAACTTTCAAAGTAGGATAATCTATTCCTATTTCTTTTCTTTTCTTTTATTTAAGTTTTAGGATATAATATAGGGGGTCCATAGTTTGGGTCGCTCATGGTTTTTAATTGGCAAAAATGAGTGCCCCCCGTGCTCACGGTCTCATGGACACACATACTCACCTCACTGCGTATGTGATTTAGGGTCTTTAGTCTTTACTACAATTTGCACTCTCGCGCGCTTCTCTTTTAGCCTTCGACAATGTGATTACTGCGATCTCGGCAAGTTAGCCATCGCGTGATTTAGGGTTTAGGGCGTATGTAACTCGAATTTGTGAAACAAACTGCGATTTAGCGGATTTGTGGTTCAAGGTGTGCACACAGGGTAGTGAGAGGGCCCAAATCAATCGAACATTTTGGAAGTTCGGCTCTGAGAGACGGCGATTGGTGCGGCTGCTACTACGGGCGATCGGTGCAGCAAAATCAGGTATGTTTTCATTTTTTTTTCATGGTTGAATTCATATATTTTTTGTTTTAATTTTTCGCAATGCATTGCTTGAAGTCTGAGCAATGTTGCTTGTTGTTCTTGCTACCTAGTACCTCCTGATCTCTCTGTTACTTTCGCAATGTTACTTGTTGTTTTTCCTTGTTGTCGCTACCCTCTAATCTCTTTGTCATTTTTGCAATGTTTTTTCTTGTTGTTGCTACCTATTGATCTCTCTGTTACTCCCTTTGTCCCAAAATAAATCTGGGATTTCCAAGTATACTTGTCCCAAATTAAATTCGAAATTGGTTCTCCACAACTCAATGGACAACAACTAAAGCAAGTTTGAATTCCCTGAAGCAAAAGAATCTATAGTTCTACACTCCAAAGACTATATAGCAATTTGATCATTGCGAACGGAATCAAAATGCAACCCTCTAGCCAACCAAAGGCAAAGAACTCAACCCACAATTATACAAAAACCGCTACTAATAAATCTCTTGTTGAGAATTTTTTGGAGTTGAATCACAAGACATTGTTGGAATTGAATAGAAAGGATGTCAATGGACGTCACTCCACCAACATTGCTTAGAGAATGATAAAAATCAAAACCACTGGAGCGCTTCCAAAAACGGGGAAAAAAATTCTGTTTCATTGCTTGTTTTCAACATGCGCAACTTAATTGTTGACTTCCATTCTTTCACACCTAATGGAACTTAGTAGAATCTACAATAACTACACAAGCTCCTCAAAGTAGAGAAAATTCTTGTGCTAGTTCAGACATTTCGAAGTAAACCCAGATTTATTATGGAACGGAGGTAGTACTTTCTTGAGTATGCTTGAGTGTAGTAAAATGGCAAAGAGGCAAAAGTCACTCCGTGACCACTACTTCTCGAAGTCCCAGGAAATGGATCTTAGAGACCTGCCTTCTTCTACCTCTGAGACCTCCAAAATAGCCAAGAATCTTGGACTTGCTACAGATCACCTCCCCCCCTTCCCAAGCAGAAATTGCTCGCGGGTTGTGGAAGGAGTCTTGGAGTACTCAATTTGATTGGCTTCAACTTTCTCTTGATATAGGTAGAGTCTTGTGCAAGATCTATGTGGACAAGGGGGGGCGATCGGTCTTCGCAAAAGAAGGCTCTAAGAATTTTAAAGATTCAGCCTTCTTGGATCATGCCCGATCCAATGAACATAGGCGGGTTTGTTGGGCTTCAAGCACCGGGGAGAGGACTATGGAGAAGGCAATTCTTCATGGGCAACATGCGTGTGACGAAGCTTTGATGACTCTTTTCCGAGTGGCGTACTTCATAGGGAACTAGTCCTTGCCTTTTGCTAAATTTTTATTTTTGTGTTCATTGTTGAAATCTGTGAGGGCCCCAATCACAACTAATATGTATCATGATGAGAAGGCTTGTTCAGATTTGGTTTGCTGTATTTCAGTGGTCTTGCAAAAAAAAATCTTGTGTAGAGTTCGAAACTCTCCCTTCTATGGGGATCATGATAGATGAGTCCATTGACATTTCAGTCACTGGACATTTGGTTGTATTTGCCTCCATTGTTCAGGACGGATTGCCTATCACTTTGTTTTTAGGGTTGTTGTAGATCCAGGGCGGGAAGAAAAATGCCACTGTTATTTATAATACACTCATTGATCATTTGCACACTTGGGAGCTTGACCTCTGCAAATTTGTGGCTTTTGGGAGCAACGGGGCGAGCACCATGATAGGTAGCCAGGGCGGCGTGGCAACAAAAATCAAGGTGCACATTAATCCATTCTTCATGTCGTGTCATTGTGTTGCTCATCGTACTAACTTAGCAGCCCTAAATGTTGCCAAGGCGCCGGATTATAAGTCCTTGTCTGTTGAAGTGGATTCACTGCTGAACACAATTACCTCGTTCTTTAACAAGTCAAGCAAGCGGAAGCACACCCTAACTGCTTTATAGGAAGAGCTTGCTGATGCTAAAAAAACTATGAAGAGATATCACAAAATTTGGTGGCTTAGCAGGTGGCAGGTTGTCACTACTCTCTGCAATTCTCTAGAGTTGGTCTTTTTGTTCTTTCAGTCTGTGAATGCGGCTGATTTGGTGTAGGCTTAGGTGGTGTTGGCTAAGCTTGGTCGGTTCAAGTACATCTACATTCTATACTTCCTCGCAGACATTCTGCATTTCTTAGCGATGCTTTCTAAACTGTTTCAAAGTAAGTTTGTTGACGTTAGTAGTGTAGGCAGCATACTCCGGTCTGAAATTGCTCAAATTTGTATGCTTTTTATTGTAGAAACCCGTGACTTGAACATTGCCACATTCAATGAGCAGACCGGTTATCATTTGCTTCTTAAATATGGTCCTCACGGGGGTACTTGAGGAGATTGCAGTCAGAAATTCGAGGCAACATGTTTCATGGCTTTCAGATGGAGAGAAGCAGGATCGGGACTGACTAAGGAGATGCGTTGGATTTTCAGAGGGCTTTTGCTAAAGCTATTTGCACAGGTTTGGATGTTAGGTTTCAAGATAATGATCTCATATTGTGTTTTAAGGTACTCAATCCAGCTAACATGCCCTCTAGACAAGTGGGCTTGCAAAATGTCTTTGTTGTAAAATTGGAAGTATTGCTGGCCCATTTCGGTGTGGACCGATCTCACGCTGATTTTCATCTCCCTACCGTTGTGGATGCTGTGGCCTGCAAACGGGAGTTTTTGGCTTTCAAGCTCTAATGCACCAGTGAATGGGGAGACAAGAATTTCACGGATTTGTGGGGCATGATCACATGGAATCATTTGTTACAAATTCGCTACCCTAACCTCCTCATTCTTGCAAAATTGGCTTTATTCAGTGTGTTTCAATTGCGACTTGTGAACGTGCTTTCAGTGTGCAGAATTTGATCAAAACGCGAGTGCACAACGGGTTGGGCAGTAAGAACTTAAAAGCCATGATGCGAATTGCTTTAGAGGGACTAGATGAGGAGATTGATCATGTTCTTATTGATGTTGTCTTTCTTTGGAAAAACGATAGCAAGTATCGTTTCTTATACTCTAACCCATCTTCGTATTTGAATGGTGCAGGTGGTAGTAGTGCATCATTTTCGTCTGGGACACTTGATACTGATGGTAGTGCTCGTGATAGTGCAACTGAAATTGCATGACTTCTTATACTCATTGTACTAACCAGCCTCTGGAAAATACTTGGACCCTCCTTTGGATCCTTGTATTTTCCAAAGGCTACATCATTGGCCCTAGTTTAGTAGGGGCTTGGCCAAGTTCAACTCTTGCTAAGGATACTGAAAATTCCAAAAAAAAAAAAGTTGGGAGTGGAGTGAAAACTCTCCCACGGAAACAAAAAAACCAGCTCTATTCTCCACATTATGGAAAATGGCCAAGTGAAAAATTTAGATACAACAAATTGCCGAATGGAATTTCAAAATGGAGGATTCATCCGAAAAAAAAACTTTTTAGGCTGCATCCGAGTGAAATTGAAAAAAAGCAGAGCCATCTTCCACTTTCAAGGAAATAGTCCGTTTATCAAAAAAATACTTCCCGGATTGTGATGGCCACCGTTACACACCCAACCTGGCACACTCAAACTTTCCATCTAATTTTGAAGGGCCCTCAATTTTCTTGTCCCTCACATTGCAAAGCACGTATTTATCACAGCTCACTCCATTGTTGAGGTCCCATTCTTGACCACGACAGTGCTAAAGGATATGAGATATCCAAAGGACTGCATTAACCCCTAAAGGACCAATTAACTAATTTATTAACAATTTAGTATTTTGAATCATTCTCTACTTCTTTCTTCTTACAATTTCTTTTTGTATGGTGTACAACTCCAAATGATCTGAAAATTTTCATGTATGTAGCCAACTTGCCCTGAAGAATGAATCCAAAGAAGCACAACCATTTTGGACATTTTTTCATACTGATATGACCTTATGAAGTGCAGCTGCCCGGTTTTTCGCAGGGCCAAAAAAAGGATTTTTACCACTTGAAAAAATTTCAGAAATTTCCACCATGTAGATTGCAAGATATTAGCATTTGCACATATTCTCAAACTAGAGTACTACAAGATCCTCCGATTACATGTGTCAAAAAATGATATTTTTCAAAAATTTGGTACTTGTACTAGAAATGGCAGTTTTGAAGCATTTTTGGTGAGAACATAGTCAAGGAACTTTAGGGGTTAACTTAATCCTCCATTGTCGTGGTTCCCATTAATTGACATCCTGCACCAGTTGACAAAACCAAGATTAGTGTTCAAATTCCTTTCAGGAAATTGGCACCTGCACAAGCAACACACAACCTCAGCAAAGATACCTTACACAAAACTTCTCTGTCCAACTTGAGTTCTCTCTACAACCATGATCACATGACGCAAACAGAATCCTCTTTTCATCATTATAAAATTGTCTACAAGAACACAAACCTACTGTCTGGACACTTGAAAGCACAGTGAAGTGACCAGCCAGTTTTCTACGATAAGCAAATGCTAACTCTGCAATCCTTAGTGAACACCTGGGCCATTAGTGATTGTTTTCCCTTTGTACATAACCAAGCTAATATGGGCAGTTTCCATGGTAGCACCAGATCACAACACTGATATGATCCAACAACTTAGACTGCTGTCAATCTGTCTGGTTTCCGCTGCATGGGAAGTGCCTCCACTGATAAAACCTATCTACACTTCGTCTCCAATTGCAGCTTCAATCTTCGTAAAGTCGCATAATGTGCCACCCTCAACTGATAATGCATTCCCTTGGATTCCCAGCGCTGTCTTCGTCTGAGGAGTCGTCCCCTTCAAAGTCACTGTCAATGACTGCGATATGTCCTCCATCCAGAGACCCACCCTCAAACGACACGCGAGTGTAAGTGCCCAACTCGTTGTCTGTTGGTATTTGCAGATGGCGTTGCAGTAGCAACGTTCTCACCAGACCTGCCGTGAGAGGGATATGYGCAGCATGGCTCTCTCTCCTTCGCTTATTCAACCTCATGACCTGGACTCCACATATCATTCTTTAGGCATTAATGCACTGCTCCCTTAAGTTTCTACTTTGAACCTTTTCTATTTTACAGATGCACTGGCAAAGTACTGTTCCTGCTTAGTTTTACAACCACTCATATGGCTCCATGCTTGCACCAAGTTCTTTCTTACATCCCTCAAACTTCCTCTCAGTTGTCTYTTTATGTAAAGAATGGAAGAATGGGCATCATGGATACTCAAGATTTAAAGGCATCATGACTGACTCCAAGGTCTCAATAAAGAATGCTATGKACTAACAATCAGTCGAGAGCTGRGAGACCCAAGGTGAYTATTGGACATAACCCTCTCCCCAAACTAAATCAGGACCGTTAAGATCTTGGAGATCTACAGTCTATCTGAGATCTTTAGACCTCATTCCTCTTTTTCAACTACTACGCCCCATCTGACGATGAAAGCAACAGGAGAGGGTTGTGAATGTGTAYCARCATGTATCCGCATGTATCAGAGAACCCAGACGCATGAATACAGCAAGAAGGCATGAAAAAGAAGAACAAAACACACTACGCTTAGAGAGTGACGTACTCTGTCAGCATCCTGTGGAAGATCAAGAATGCGGTCCGAGATGGGGGCCCAGACTTTGATGGTCTCGTCAATGCCACTGGTGGCCAGAACAGTGGCATGAGGATGGGGCTCTAGGCAATTCACCACTTTGTCGTCTCCCTTCATCAAGGCAACAAGTTTTCCTCCTTTCTTCCTCCAGATGAAGATCCTCCCGCAGTCTGATCCACTGATAACRTATTCTGTGTTGGGACCGAAAAAATTCACACCCTTGACAGTGTGGTGGTTTCGGTGCCCCTCGTACACTTGGGGTTTTGTGGCTTCCTCATGGGAGCCCTCCGCCTCATCCTCTGCTGGCTTCTCACCATCATCTTCTGTGGTTTTCGGGGGCCCTGAACCCATGCTCATTGATTTATCAAAAAGGTAAATCAGCTCGTCGTTGTAGGAAACTAGAAGCTCCTCTTGATGGGAGTACGCAACACATGTTATGTATTCATCGTGACCTGCATCCTCAAACCGAGAAATAAACGCCCCCGTCAGAGGGAAAAAACACGTCAGACGGTCAACTTTCGTTAGTACAGGACAGAGCCTAAAATCACCTTAAAACCCTAAGTGTGCTCGAATGGCCAAAAGTGGCCACTTCCAAAAACGTTGCTTAGTCTATCAATCAACTTTGAGTCAAAGTTCAAGGTAAAAAACAATGCACCCAATAGAGAGAAGAAAGCATTCCCCACTTCTTGCACAATAAGAAAACGTTGTGAAAGTTACATAATCAACAAGCAGTTTCCAAAGTAAATTTCCTACTCCAAAGTTGGAACCCTAGGGGTTAAACACTTAAATTCAGTAGGTCATGATTCTGTAAATATTGCGAATAAACTACTACCAAGTCATAGTCATAGTGTACTAGCATACCGGTTTTCGTATTCACAATTAGAAATTTGCAATGAGAGGCTTGCCTGGCCCTTGCAAATGCTTTGGAGCATAGCATTCAACTGGTTGATCTTCCATTTCAAACCCATTGGCACTAACCCGACGAACGTCATAAACACGTGCATATTGATCCGAGCCCCCCACTGCAAAGTAACTGAAATTTCTTGGGTTCATGGCAATGGCATTGAGTCGGACTACTTTTCTTCGGCTGGGTTTACCAGTTGCCGACCGAAATTGATGGCAGGTCAAGAGTTTCGTACTTTTTTCCTCTCGCAAGTCAAACTGGAAACAACAATTTTCTGTGAGACAGAAGAAAAAACAAAGAGACAACAGGCGACGTATACTCAGWTAATAAACTCGTGATAAAATTCTTAAATGAACGTGATCAGGAAAATATATAGTTACCCCTCCACATAGGAATTACAGTTCCTAAACTGCAGATTTAAATATATGAAAAAAGATGGACGATAATAAGGTCTTCAATAAAATCAGATTGTTTAGAAAAACTACACAGTGGTGATTCATCCTCGTCTGTACTTAGAAACCGCGAACTGTAATGTTCCATCAAACATGGTTTTCATAACATTAGATTGTTTCGATATTTTGTAGTTTTACTGAAAGCTCTGTTTGGAGGGCCATGACAATTCATGATTCCCAACTACTGATGAGGGAGACTCACCGTTGTGTAGATTATCCGAATATGCTCAATACAGGAAGGCAATGAACATCATCAATAGATAGATAAACCAAAGAGAACTGGGATTTCAAATTCACAGCACACATCTTGCTTCTCAATTCAGACTGCAAGAAATGTTTGAGAGGACATGSACAGATTACTGACGATCGAYCAACAACTATTSAAACTTGTAATAAGTCASAAAATTGAAGGATGAGGAKGAAGAAAGATCGTACATGTCTAACCACGCCATCTTCTCCGCAACTATAAAAAATCCGAGGGCTGCCAATCTCAATTGCCATCTTGTGAGCACAGCTGCTGTGTTTTGCAAGGTTCTTTGTRCTTACTGTTCCATTTTCCAGAATGGTCCCATATCTCACCTACACATGTTGCACAGACGATTATTAGAATCTCATCGAGGTAATATACTGACCTAGTGGAAGTACAGAACTTGGGTTATGCCAGAAGCAGTAATTCAAAAATTAATAAACTTTGGACAGAGACTGCAAAGCAAACTAAAGCAGGTAACAGGCAGCATAGACCTTCGCAGGTAACAACACACTTGGACCCTTGTCAAAATAATACTCCCTGTGTCCCACTAAAAACCTCCATAAACCTCCCCATTGACGGATTCACTGTATGTTTAGTCATAGTGCTAGCAATACATGCATTCGAGAACGAGTAATCCATCCCCTAGATTCATGCGAAATCTCCAACTTAGGCACTACCGTTTAGGCACCCGAAATCCATGTCGAAATTATGATATTTGAGCATAGTTTGTGAATGCTGCCAGCTTTGTCGTTTTAGATGATTTAAAGGGTGGTGACAACAATGGGATTTTAGAAATATGTTCCCAACCTATATATCCCCCCAAAAGAAACCTGTCTCACTTTATGAACAAATTTTCATAGCACGGGTCATTGTCAACACTATTGTTTGAGGATGCAATTAGTACAAGGTGCCTCATATGGGCAAGGTCAAGCTTGCWAAGCCAAAAGAATGCTCCCAAATTGTTTCACTTGCCCCCACAAGGTCGTTCAGCACAACGAACACTTACTCAACTGTCAAAATTAAGAAACTGAGCTTTTTAGTGGGACAAAAATTCTGCCTGATTTGGAGGTTTTTAGTATGACAGTTGGAGTAATCAGTTGGAAAGTTTCAAGAAAAAMGAAGAACGAAACTGCGATAAAGAAAGAGTCTGAACAGCACAGAAACTACGGTAAWCTAAGGTAGGATACTAAAACCACTTACACCGGATCTAATACTGATCCCTGTTACCAACAGTAACTCATACACCTGGTTGTACTTACTAGTAAGTGGCGAATTTTCGACTTGGCTAAATGTCTATGATCACTGATGTTTGRTTAGAAATGTGGTTGTGCACTGTCACTTRTAGTGGTCTAAAACCTCCCAGTTTGAATGATTGCACAAGAAACTCATTCACAGTCAAAACTGATCTCAAGAAAGTTCGGTTCTTTTACCCAAAGGGATCTCCCCAAATCTTAATACATCTCCCAAAAAACCCTCCTACGTATTGAGTAAATTGCTTAAAATGACGCCAATAATATCCTCTACTTTAAGGCGAGAAGCATGAGATGCATCCTTATTTCACCACAAMCAAAAAGMAGAAGGAARAAAGGTTGMGCAGACCTGGCCATCAGCTGCACAGCTAACAATGATGCGGTCATCGGAATATGGCATCATCCGAGCCTCAAGCACATTGTCTTCATGACCAGAATCATAGGACAGAACCCGCTTCTTGCTTGCCCACTTCCACACCATTATGTCCTGGTCATCTGAACCAGACACTAGAAGCTCACCCGAGGGGTTAAAAGTCACAGTATTTACACACCCATTATGTCCCTCCAATTCCGCATAATTGACAAGACGGTGGACGAGATCCTGCCAAACCAAAACTCCATATGTAAGTGACAGGAGAAAGATAACTCACTTTGGATACACTCTTGTRTTTMA
>VACF01002375.1:0-13047 GCA_006891605.1 Pleurozium schreberi | reverse complement strand
AWWAMMAMMAAACTTGTCCTGGTTTGAGGCTCCTTTCTTAGGGCATAACTGTACAGTAACTTTGAAGTACAGAATCAATCTCATTAGCTGCTAGAGTAAGGCAGGATTCTTGAAAACTGTCACTGCTCTTGAAACTTCACTGAGGCCAATCTAACAGAAGGGGTGCTATTGGATTTTTCAATATGGCGTACAAAATTTTCGTGCAGTTTAGGGTGGGGCCACTTTAGGAGCACCTATGCATTTTAACTTCAGAAATTCATAGTACCGAACGTTCGTTTGGACACCATAATAGATTCTAAGTGCATTGCAATCTGTTCCAATTTACATTCCATCAAAACTGATGTCGGTACCAACTCATACTCGCAAACACCACAGTTCGGCATTAAGATGCGCTTTAAGCAACTCTCACCTTAGAAGCAAAATTGCAGAAACACAATTGGGGAACATTCCATACCTCACAACCTCCAATCTGTCGAGAAAACGCAGTCGAATTGACATCCCCAATTTGGCGACGCCAATGCTCACCCAAGCCACACCTATACAACTGTTTTGTACGATACATCTTCTTAAACCTTCTACCTTGGTGTTTTCTTCCCCTTTCAATGCCTTCTCATCCAAAGCTACAATTCACCCTTCTTATTGTATCATCTTCACAAGTAGAACACCGACACATTCGGCTCCATCCATAAAACCCTTCCCGAGTACTTTTGTGTAAGCAAACTATCACAAGATCGAAAACCTTCGTGCACGCAGGCTTCAAGCTGATCCTACTTATCTCACAATTTGGTAAGATTCCTCATGAACGGAATAGGTTGAAGCTTTTTCAATCTTCGTCAGCCTCACCACACCGACATCCGCACCTGCATGCGAGTGCAATTTCAGATACGTGCAAATTCTTCCAAAGCTACAGACAGATTCTTCCACAGAGACAGATCTCAACCCTTACAGAAGCTTTAGAGTCCACCTTCTGAACAGAGTATCCTGTGATTAGTGCGAACGATGACGATACGGAGACACAGTTCCGCCAAACCCTAACTCTCGCTACAGGGAGGCTCTGCCAGATTCGCACACAAATCTAGTCCAGAGCCAAACCACAACGCAGAAGACCGACAAGAAAATTGTCGGCGTTTCAAAACGGCGTCAAATCGCACCAACAACGACGATWGACCTATCAAGAAGCTTTGGCGATGACAGCTCTGAGGAGTCCCGGCGCTCTTCCCGGTAAGCCCTGAGCTGCGAGAGAAAMCCTCAGTTGTTACAGACACGGTTTTGATTCGGAAACAGTACTCAAATAACAAATTCGACAGACCTAACAAGAGATGTACAATTGACGGCAAAAGACAGAACGTACCTCGCCCTCCCTCCCACAATTTCACGTCTAGAGAGCGGCTCAGAATCCTACTCCGAAGCCGGCATGATCACCCCCTCTCAGACTAAGTCAAAGCCACATCCGCATGGACCACATCTGTCAAACGGATTTGCAACCCCACAAGAAGTACGGTCATCACATTCTCGTGAGCGAAAGTTTCACTGTGAGTCTGAGTTTCTAATTATGGAGCTAGCGACCGGCTGCACAATCCCTACCCTTGAAGACATCTGAATAGGAAACCGCAAGGGAATCACCGTCGAAGAATAAGGCCGCGAATCCTTGGGAGCCAYGGTTGCAGGCCATTCTGACATGAATATGCCTGCTCATGAAAGACTGCCGACCGACAGGCGGTATTCCCGTTGCAATAAAGAATGATTTTTCTAGCCTGATGGTAGTGAAAGCTGCTTGCTGCTCTTTCGATAGTGCGCAAACATGTTAGGTCCAAGGGATGATTTGCCTGGAAACTCACTAGATTGAGCTTGTGCCACTACGATCTGCACGTCTTTCAGAAACGGAAACATGAATATGAAAGGATTTGATTCATCAGTAGATGCAAGCCATACCGAAGAGACAGTTGCTTTCAGGGCTCAGACGTAACCAATGTCTCAGTCATTCACAAAATGAAAATGCACACAAAGTAGCGAAAGCCTACAMAATCTCTTTTTATTTCCAACGTGAATGTCCCTCATAGTGTTACAAATGAAATCGTCTATCCTGTTGCTGCAGTCGCTAATTCATGGATCGACCCAATATCTGTACACAACTACGCTGATGTAATTACTGTGTTAAATCTATCTACGGGCCGACGTTTCTGACACTGCTACCAATGTAGTTCCAACAAATGCACTTCGTCTCTTGAAAAAACCGAAGCTCGGCTGTCGTCCTCGACATCCGCACCTCGAGCTTGGACTGCATCCTCTTTAGAAGCTTTACCATCTCTTCGAATAACTCTTGGTAGGAACCAGGTTCGGCCTGAGACTATGATCTATTTGAGCTACTTATGCGGCTTGTGCATGAGAGAGAACGCAATCTCTGACCCTCACCTGGAAAAACAACAGCAGCTCACCATGAGAGAAAATCCTCGAAAGGCTGCAGACTGTTAAAAGGAAAGTCCCCAAACAATAGGAAAGAGAAGTGAATTCAGAAATGAATGCGAATGTCCAGATTCTCCCTCCTGGGCCGAAAACCTGCAGCATCGTCACTGTCCACAATTGCGGCCCTTCATAGACATTACTCAGCTCCTCCATCCATCTAYTGTACCCACGAACAAACCTGCAACCCGAAGCAAAAGGTGAAACCCTAAACCCCAAAATCCAATCCCTGAAACCGAATMCTTGAAACACTCGCTACAAAAYKCATTAGTGGGTTTCATTCATTTTTAAGCACACAAGCATAATCGCTTATTCAAAGGACTTCGTGAAGCTCTGAGAAGCAATTGCACTTTCCAATGAGGCGAGCTGATAAGCAGAGTGTAAAACCCGAAGAAACGAATTAGAGAAAATTGCTTCAAGAGCTTACCAAAAGAAAGTTCACTGAGAGGAGCGTTGTGAAAAGAAGGACACGTTGAAATTCGATTCCAGAAATCCATGAAACAGGATTCTCTGATGAGCCACTCCTACCTCTTCGCATTGCCCGAACAACAGCCTTTGGAAATCCCTCGCAAGCTACCAAGCTCTCCTTTGGCAAAGATTGAAGAGGCACTCTTTGCGAACCCCCTTGTCGAATATTGACCAAASCTGTTTAACCCATAAAAGACGCCCATGGAAGTTTGGCGTCCAATGAATGACAAGGAATTCTCTTTTGTAAGCCAGAAGTGCAATTATTCATCCTTCGAACTTTGTGTGGGAAGGGGAGATCTTCTACAGCTTGACTTTCTGTGAGTGCTTTTGAATTTTATTATACCAATGATTTTCATAGTATCAAACTTGATGATTTCCATTGCCATCGATTCATCCTTTTAAGGGTTAATCTTTGAAGAATGGACCCCATACTAAATAGTGAAATGAGGTTGCCTTTACGATTAGGTTGCCTTACTCCAAGAAAACTACTCTATAAGCCATCAAATTCAACAAATATTCTTCAAATACTTTCATTTGTACACATGGAGATTCATGAGTTCTATCTACACCAATAACTAATTCAAAAGTAGTGCATTCTTATACACTAACAATAAATATTTATTTAGTGTGGAATGTCAAGAAATTAGTGAGGGGCAACCTAATTTCACTATTTAGTGTAGTGACAATGAAATCATCCATTTTGATACCGTGGAAATCGTTGGTTCCAAAAAATCCAAAAGCATTCATTGAAAATCAAATTACTTAAGAAGATCTCCCCTTTTGACACAAACTTCTGAAGATGAATAGTTGTACTTTTGTCTCACATAGAAAGATTCTCTAGCATCCATAGAAAGATTCTCTATCATCCATGTCGAAGTTCAAGGGTTAACCCTTAAAAGACAAATTGGTGACCATGGGAATCATCCATTTTCATACTATGGGAATCATTGGTTTAAAAGTCCAAAATCACTCATTGGAAGTTAAAGTATAATAGAAGTTCTCCCCTTTCACACAAAATTCTAAGGATGAATAGTTGCACTTTTGTCCTGTATAAAAAGATTCTTTGTCATCCATCAGTCACAAAACACTCACCTCAACGTTTAAAGGTTGGGGTGAAAGCACCCAAAATTGTCAAATAAACAATATAGTATAGTGGGAGGCACCTTTTTCAAGAAAAAACTTCTTTGCAAGATTAGCAATTGAAAATTAAGAGTTTTCAAAAAAAAAATTAGAATTTTAAATATAAGACATGTAATCAATACCTTAAGTGAGGCTATTTTATTTTGTTTGTTTTGTTTGTAATGATGAAATYTTTAGGACTGACTATCCCCCAACCGCATTCGTGGTATTGTCAAAAAGCACTTGACGAGGGAGCATGCCTGGGATTTGTTTTGTAGCTTTTGCAAGCACATGCAATGTGAAAGTTATTGAATTTCAAAGTCTTTATAAATTTTAAAATTTTAAAATTACTTGTACTTTTATACTCGACGATGAGATTTCAAAAGTTTAAACCTGCGAGGCAGGGATTGTTCAGTCCACTAATTTGACAAAAGTAGTAATACAACTCTACACTCTCATCAGAACAGTGACTTACTACACAAAAATCTGAATTTGCAACTGTACAGTCGGATTCAATCTGCGTTGTGATGAGTACTCACGGCACCAATTAAAGGGTCCTGCCATCAATATTATGCTTCAATGATATCAGAGAACCTCAATACAACGAATTAGCAAACTTGGGGCAGAAAGCACATGGCAGTTTTGGAGCAGCATCTCTAGAAGTGGCAACCAACATTCCTGGGTATCTACTATAAACAGCTTCAGTCAGCACAACGGGTTGAAGAAGATATTGCAGCAAATCATCCATAATCCACCTGGAAAACCAAGTCACGGAGGATTAGTGGTTGCAACGAAACAAACGAAATATAACCCACAAACGTTCAAAATAACAGATAGCTAGACAGCCATGCTAATTAAAACAAGAAAGAAATGAATAACAAGTATTTTGGGATCATGTACCAGTCAGAACCTCAAAGTTGGCTTCATCATGCCTTAGAAAATAAACAAGAAATCAAGGTTCTGCTGATGATTTTATAATATACATCGCAGATATCTAATTGAACGCCACGAGACGAGCTGGAGCAGGAGCAAAGCCATTTACTGGAGTGCATTCTCTGAAGAGCATACAAATCGAATAATGAGAAGCCTACGAAATAAGCACTACGAGATATTACACCAAAAAGGCATCAGAGGATTACACGAACAAGTAATCAAATCCTCGAAAAAGATAACTCCATCTGCATTATATATTGGGATATAGAACTGATACAACTAAATATTTAGTTTACTCTGAAGAGAACAAAACCATGCATGATAAACCCATGGAATGACTTGCAAGGTACTAAGAAACACGTAAGGCGAAGTGAAGCATCACCTCAAGAAGAATTTACGCATCGGCTTTGAGCTCTGTGCAGATATATCAAAAATAGAAGCCAAGATGGTCCCGCTAAGATCTCTCGGCAAAAATAGCGGCACATATGGTAGCCGAGGAAAAACCCGCAATTGAAGAACCGCTGGGTCTTACTTTTCAGACACCTCACTTTAACGACCGCACTAAAGAGCATCACCTGTTCAATCCATCATAACAGAGCACAGCTGTGTCATCCAAGATTGGTTCAATTTCAGCGCCAAGTAACAACAATCCAAGTATTTCAGGGAGAATATGAAGTCCTCAACAAGGACCAAAATGTGCACAACACCGTTATGATTACCTGAAAGTCTTTCAAGCGCAAGGAAARTAACAAGATGCCACTCAGGTATTTYTARCTTATGCAKCCTGAAAGCACAGAAAGACWACTGAGACTACCAAACAATGTTWCAGGCTCKCAGGGATCAGCATAATCCGAAGGKCWAGGAGAACCCTACACTGGGAAAGACTTTACCTTATCCTCCGGAAGCCTTGGTACWAGGAATTCATAATGCCTGAGGGTCACTGCCAGTGGGTGCCTCCTCCTCAGCAATTAACCTTTCTCTAGCGCGAGACGACGTCCGAACAGGACGTGACGAAATCTTTGCTTGATCTACTTCATCTTCTGTCTCGGTAGGTGCTTGCCGTCGATGTCTGTTMGGCTGTTCGATAAAACATGGGAATAAGAAAATTGCTAGAGGTAGAAGATATTACTTGTGTCACTTTAAGGATATTCACCAATGTGTCGGAGTGTGACATTTGGGAAGTGACAATAGAGCTGTAGAGAGATCACTTGGATATAACAGCTGGTTAGGTCGTATTTTTATCATTTTGTATGGATTTCTTCTGCACTTTCAAAGTGGGAGATTGTAGACCCACTATAAGTGACCGAAGACAAACCCATTTGCATACAAAGATGAGAGGTCATAAACATTCAACCCAGTCACATCATCATTAGTTAAACCAAGTGAACGACTAGACGAGTTGGTAATAAGGATCGGTTTAGGAGACAGGATAAGGTCCCTAACGATTTCAGGATCCTCTACTTTCAGAAACAAAGAACGACGGAAAAGAATACACACCACAAGGAGTTCAAGGTGAGTGTTCTCACATCTCGGAGACCGTCAACGTGCACAACAATGATGGTGATGTCATCTGTCCGAGTCTCGTACTTGAGCCAAAGGCGATGCGCTTCCTTCACTACCGCAAGACAAGCTTCCTTCGGATCCTGRTATAATGCAACCTGCATGCAATCAAAGCACATTATCAGTTCTGAACAAAACACGCTCAACCATCAGTACGCACACTCTRTAATTGCAMATTCCCTATAAACCCTCRRAATATGTCACGTCGTGTACACATCCAACTGAACAACTYCCACATGTCRAATTGTAAGMGTGCAATCATTTSTCCMCCCRARGGAAGTCAGTATAAGGATCCCGAACTTAATGATAAATAAAGTAAATGACACCATACTTTCCGTCTAAAAATAGTAAACTGCCAMAAAGTGTACCATATCTACGACAGCCTGGCTTGAAAGGAACTCGAAGACTCCATCACTTGCAATAATGAAAAAAGGATGCCGGGGACGAAGCTCCAAACACAAGACCTCCGGGACCGCAGTCACACCAATCTGTTCTGCAACCGAGTCTCCAATGCTCCTCGTAAAAGCTGTCCCAGGATACATATCATCCGCCACCCAGAGCCTCGGCGGGTCTCCATCATCGTGATTCTCATCGTTCCAGCACTGCACACTMGCAGGCTTCAACCCCTCCATCTGATCCAACGTCATCACCCTCGCCCCACAGCCTTTCACACGCTCACACTCATCATCCCTATACGGCGTCTGATCAAAAGACAAATCCTTCGCCACCACCTTCTTCTGCCTCCGAACGCCTAGAACAGCACGGGAGTCTCCCACATTGGCAACATACACTTTCTTCCCGCGCACCAGGACAGTAATCCCCGTCGTCCCGCTCATGGAGTCGTCATACTGGTTGTGCTTGTGCAGCTGCGCATTCGTATTCAAGTAAGCCGAGTGAAAAGCTCTCACCACATCCTCCGGATAATGCGCGTCGTTGATCAGATTCTTCCAAAGGTTCTTCCGTGCGAAGTCAGAGCAGTGTTGCCCATACTCGCCGTGGCCGTCAAATACCCCAAAGAGATGGTCGTTCGGGTCGCCCCCGAARGAGGTGTGGATGGTGAAGCTGTCTTGGTTGGCTTTTCGCAGCTGGTCGGGGTAGTGACCTCGTTGGGATAACACCGCGTAATTTAGCTCGTAGTTTCCGTCAGGGACTTTGACGACCTTGGAAGGGCCTTGATCACCGAGCCCTGACTCTACAACAACCGGCGGAGCGCCGCCTTCGAGGGTCTTAGAGTATGGAGTGTCTTGGTAAAGTATTCCCGACTTGGAAGTTCGTTTGGGGTCGGCTGGTTTGGGTTTAGCCACAAACACAGGCTTGGGTTGCGTCGGGAGCGGGATGATGATCTTCGGTGGTGACCTGTCAATGATAAAATTGGGAGACTTGCCGGATGGAGTTCCTGGAGTAAAATTTCCTGGTGAAGCTTTCGCCCCAGGGACGTGTGGAAGAGGCCCGCTGCCGACCATGTGCCGCTGCTTCGAAGTCGCGGAGACGGGCACCACGGGTCCGGACTTGGCCTTCGGCTTCAGGGGCACGGGCTTGCCCCAGTTGTCGTTGTCGTGACTCTCGGGCGTGTACACACGCCGTCGATCCTTGGACTCGCTCTTGAACTCGTCACGGGTTTTCTTGGAATTTATACACCCCATCGGGAAGAAAGAAGGAAAAACAGGACAAGGAATTCCCACAAACGAGGGTGATACTGGTGAAATCAGCAGTGGTGGACTGAAGAACACTCACGCGATAAGCTTGTTACTGGGGTATCATGTCAACGAAACCCTGGCCGGCCACAACGGACACATAATTATCTAAGTCCTCGTACGCCAGCAAGTACATTTTCAGTACGAAACACAGGAAAGAGAGGTTGAAAACACACATTTGAATCCCTCACACTCCATTAGAGGTCCGAATTTCACTACAAAGAACTAAAACACAAGAAAGAAGTTCTTAATAAGGGCTTTTCACCACCAAGCACTACATACACACTCAATAAACTTTCCCAAATGTCACGTTTAACTACTTCTACATTACTCAGTGAAACCTGAATTATGAACAAAACATCTGCACTAAATAGTGAAATTACATATCCCCTCACTAATTTCTTGACATTCCACACTATTTAGATATTTATTGTTACTCTACGAGAATGCATTACTTTTGAATTAGTTACTGATGTAGTTGGGACTCATGAACCTGCATGTACTTGTAGAAATCAATTTATTGACTTTCATGGCTTGCAAAGTAATTTTCTTGGGGTAAGGCAACCTAATTGTAAAGGCAAACTAATTTCATTATTTAGTGTAGAGATCTCTAGAGAATAAAATCTGGAAGATCTTTGGTTGTTTGTATATATTCTCAATGTTTGTATAGATCTCCGAATGTTTTGTATTGGTCTTTAAGTGATTTTCATAGATCTCATGATGTTTTGCATTATTTTCCAGTGACCTTTGTTTCTACTATTAATTTTGGGCTTTTGAAAATTTATAAGTAGTTAAATGTGGCATCAAAGAAAGTTTGAACAAGGACAAAAAATCATCCAATTTTCAACAAAGTAAGTCATAAGGTAGAACCACCCATTACCAACTAGTGCCCCATAGCCGACCATAGATTGACTTATTTCCAACCAGGCTAGAATGGTTATTTTTCATCTTTTCAAAGTTGGTACTAGAAGTTCATGATACATGTTCCAAAGTAGTGCAAAAAAAAGTAGGAAGCAATGAGTGGAAAAGTATTTTTTTAAGTGATTGGAATTGGAAGAGTCTAGGGATCGGCTATGGGTCCGGAGCACTTTTTGCCTTTCAAAATTCATATTAATTTCAATTCATGTGATAAAATTACCAAAGTTTTTGCAATCCTCATCGTTTTTATCAACACACCTCTAAAAATATTTACCTTGCATTCCATTGCTTCAAATTTGTCCAAATTCCTTATTTGGTTAGTTATAGGTGGTTCTACCTTAATTGATCATGATCCATGAGTCACTTTGGGCCTAAGGTAAAAACATCAAGAATCATCTAGGTGTCTATTCATAATAAGAAGACTTCTATCAAAAGTGTCCTTGCAAGTGCAATTAGTAAACCATTCCCATACTTAACTACCATTAGTTGAGCTAATTTCTTAGATTTTGGTGTTAGGACCAAGCTATGTGACGGGTTCATTGGTCTAGGGAGTTCCACTTTGAAAATTCATAGTAATTACATGTCTTATCCAAAAACACGATCTTGATTTTTTGATAATTCATGATTTCCAATTGCTAATAAATGCCATAAATATGTTTTAATTTTTTCTGTTGCATTGCTTGCTTGACTTTTGGGGTTGTTTCCACCTTATTCCAGCATTTCAGTAATAATCTTTCTGAATTTTTTTTTCCCCCCATCTCAGCTAATCCCTCGCGAAAGGTACAAAGTAAATCAAGAGAGGGTGGGTGGGAATCATAAAATTTAGCCAAAAATACTGAAAGAGGTGGCTGGCCAGTGGCCACCCTTGAGAAAGGCTGTGATCCAATCTGCAGAGCCTAGAAGCTACTACTTCTAACTTAATASACCTGACACAAAATAATTTGAAATGGGAGTAGATCATCAGTAGCCCACTGGCATGTAAGCTTGGGTTGACCTTCCATGTTTAAATTAACTTACTCCAAGACCAGTCCTTTCTTCTCCCGCGCTCCTCGCCATGTTCTCAAATTTTGCATTGGTTGTAGCTACAGCTCTGGCGCTTGTAGTCTGGTACCCCTCTGACCTGCAAAGTGCAAATCTCCGTAGTAAAATATCTTAGGCCTTCAGGCTACTGTAAGAGTCTGACAGTCTGACTAGTATCATTTTTCTTATAAGGAGAATAATAAGCTCCGTACTTATGTAGTGCTTGACTGAGGGGAAAAACACTATTCACACACATGTTTAGCTTTGGAAACATTGTACAAACCAATACTTGATGCTACCCTTTCAAAAATTGCAAAAAGGTAGTGTGGCACGAAACATTTTCATGTGAAAATCTTTACTATCTTCATAGTATTAGGGCTACCTAAAAATATGGAAGCAATTAAAAACACGAAATTTGACTTCCCATGATGATTGACATATGTGTGGTCACTTTCACAAAAAGAACAAATGAAAATTAGCGAGTGTCCATTCACTCGATAAGATTTTGGTCATCCAAAGGACGCAAAACGTTCGCCTCGTCCTTTAAGGGTTAAAATTACTCTGATTGGTGTAAGAAGTAAGTTAAGAAGTTTAACCCTTAAAGGATGAACCAGTGAGCGTGGAAATCATCAATTTTGATACCATGGGAATCACTACACTATTGATGGTAAATAGTATTATCCATTCTAACCATTTTAGAAATGCTATAAGTTTTTACTCTTCATGAATTTTTTTATGAAGTGCTCGGATCCTGATAGTACTATAGTTGGGAAAACTTTGTACCTACGGATGGTAAAAATATTCAATACGACTAAAAACTTCTCGCTATTGTTGGACCTATGACGTTTAGGGGTTAACAGTCACTACCGTGTTCTAATACAACCTTAAAAAATCAAGGAGTACAAGCAATTGCAGAAACATGAAATTCACACAAGAAAAGGCACGAGGCTTTGGGTTCGAGATCAGAACCAGCTGGACATCSAGGATACTAGTAAAATGGGCTAATGAATCATTCAAACAATGAGAGTGCATATGAAGTGAAGGAATGTGCTAACAAGCATACTGAGAAGCAGCCCCATACCATACTGAGAACATCCATGGTAACATGAAACAYACTGAGGTTTAGGGTTTAGCAGGAAGGTATGATAATGAAAAAACATTCCATTACAACGAGCAAGGGTTTAGGAATAAGTTCTGCCGTGACAATCGTTCATACGTCTCAATTTACAATAACTGCGAATGCCACACAAACTCCTATCCCGATTTCAGAGTTCAATAAAAATCYGAGGGCTTCTCCTGAAAATACTCAATCTCACCAATTTCAGGCTTCAGTAGAAATTCAAGGCTTCTCCTGACAATACTCAAAATCTCATGCAAAACAAGCTTGCAAAAAATTATCCACTACCTGCGAGAAGCGTGGAATGGCAAAAACATTTCTAAYAGAAAGYTAACRGACAAGAWAGACAACAAACACCTGSACACTTCCAACACAGCTTCCYCAACAAAATGGAAGCATAAGTGTTCTATGGAAAACAAAAAACAAAAAAAGTCATTCCTCKAAGTCGATCGGGCCTGCTGGAACCACGAGCCAGCCCTTCATCTACAGACCCAAAAAATTGCATTACATAASCTGTGGAAACAGAAAGAAATATCCCCAACACTCCGCGTCCCCGACGTGCACACAGAAACAAAAAAAAMCCTAACATTACGCAACATCCACCAAGCGAGGAAGACGACTCGGAGCCCAATGCCAGAAGACGTGTTGCAAGTACCCGGGAAGATGAGTTCCGCRGTGACCACATGTGGGCAAAAAGATGAGTTCCACAATGTTCAATCCGTGCTTTATGGATTAAAAGCTCCGAATCTCCATTCCCCTCCCTACCAAGGAGTCAAGGACTCTTACAAGTTAAACAATTCATCTCAACTTCATAAGATATACAAGCGACCACTTAATGGTTAACCCCTAAATGCTCAAACTGCGGGGTTTTTTTTGGCAACATAGCGATTTCGGGCAGCTCACTACGAATGGACTTTTTATCATTCTTCTTTGAAAATTTCAGACAACATGTGTCTGAGGAGTAGCTTTAAGGCCCAACAATTTTTATAACTTTTGACTGCATAGTTAAATAGTTATTGTTTGACATATAGTTTTCATTGCTCGGTGGGCATTCTGGGCAGAAAAAAAACTTCTTTAAAAATTATTATGTTTTAAAATAAAATTTTGAAATTGATTCATTAGATTTATATCTAAGTGAAAAGCTTTGAATCATTCTATTTGGATCATTGAGTCAAAAGTTAAGAGGAGTTTCAGTTTGGAGGTAATTTGCGGGTAGTTATAGAATCTCTACTCTATAGAAAAGTTTGAAATCCATTATTTAGTTCATTTTATAATATTTTTGGAAAAATAAATAAAAAGAGTAGGTGTAAATTGTTTATTACAACAATTTAACCATTGAGATTGGCATTTTTCAATTCCATAAATAAATTGTTTGCAAAATTAGTATTTTGAGTCATTTTTTACTTCTTTCTACTTACTATTTTTTTCCTATATGTTGTACAATTCCAAATGATTTGAAATTTTTCAAACATGTAACGAACTTGCCTTGAAGAATGAATCCAAAGAGTAACCACCATTTTGGACATTTTTTCATACAAATGTAAGTGAAGCTGCCTGTTTTTTGCAAGGACAAAAAAATGATTTTTGTCATTTCAAACACACATATCTTGCAATCTACATGGTGGAAAATTCTGAAATTTTTTCCACATCTTTTAAAACCAGCGTACTACAAGATCCTAAAGTTACATGTGTCAAAAAATGTTTTTTTTTCTAAAATTTGGTACTTGTAATAGAAATGGCAATTTTGGAGCGTTTTTG